>CABHPP010120051.1:0-40158 GCA_902168425.1 Peromyscus attwateri | reverse complement strand
TTTTTTTTTTTTTTGAGTCATAGTCTCTCTAATGTAGTCCTAGCTACCCTGAAACTCACAGACAGTTGCCTTCCTCAGCTGTCCCGATCCGTTCCCTGCACCTCATCCCCCAGTGCTGGGATTAAAGGTGTCCACCACTATGCCCAGCCTCATTTTTTAGTTTTTAGAACAAGATTATTAACATAAAGAGTATTTCCTGAAGCTAGACCCAGAAAGACAAATTTTGCATATTTTCCCTGATGTGTGAAATCTAGATTTGAATCGATAGATAGATAGATAGATAGATAGATAGATACATTTACATACACACACATATAAATATTTGACATAAAAGGAGAAGAGGAGATGGAAATAAGGCAATGAGGGAAAGAGAGAAAGTCGCCTCATGCTCTCTCATGGGGAATGAATGTGTGTGTATATGGTATGAAAGCAGAGAGGGACTGCCTGGAGAAAGGAGAGGGGCCGTCAACAAAGGAGATGAGAGGACAGTGTTAGGAATGTGAGCAAACAAGGATATTACATGGATGAAAATGCCATGATGAAACTGTGAATGCCAAATAAAATGAAGACTGTTCACTTCTGTAGATTATCTGATTTAGGCATTCATAACAAACTTAAGTTCTATGAACAGTATCAGTTGGTCTAATGAT
This sequence comes from Peromyscus attwateri, assembly GCA_902168425.1. Taxonomy (NCBI): domain Eukaryota; kingdom Metazoa; phylum Chordata; class Mammalia; order Rodentia; family Cricetidae; genus Peromyscus; species Peromyscus attwateri. Next base: position 39,508 of record CABHPP010120051.1, on the reverse strand, counting down.
CTTTTTAAAATCCATTTTTCCATTTTCTCTCTTTTAGAAAACATTTGCTTGTGCAGTGGGGGGTGAATGTCCAGAAAGGGAATAACTGTTTAATGATCTACTAACTAAATATACAACTATATATTTATGCATCTCAAATATTAAGTATCAAAATATGTAGTTCCTAGCAGTGAGAGCAGGTGCTGAAATGTGCTGGCAGCATATGTCTTCATTAACAGTAGGACATAGTGAGAGAGAAGACAGGACTGGCAAGTGAGAGAGAAGACAGGACTGGCAATCACCGACTGACCAGCCTGCTGGTACTAGCCAGGCCACTCTGCCTGGTAAGATCTCTATTGTCTTATTCATTAAATGAGTGGATTTGACTACATGGTTACTATATCCCACCCATATCTGTCATTTTCAAGATTTGCAAAATCACACTGAAACCATTACAGTTAATTTCTCCTAAGACATCGTGATACAGTCCTGTGATCCTAGCATTTGAGAAGTAGAAGCAGGAGGACCAGAAGTTCAAGGTCATCTTCAACTAACTACATAGTGAGTTCAAGGCCAACCTGGGCTACATGAATACCTGTCTAAAGTAACATAAATTTTTAAATATTTTCTTTATTTTTATTGTATGTATTCCAGTGTTTGCCTGCAGGTATATATGTGACCACATATATGCCTGGTGCCTATGGAAGCCAGAAAAGAGCATAGAATTTCCTGGAATTCTTTTAAGATTTATTTATTTATTTATTTATTTATTTATTTATTATACAGTGTTCTGCCTACATGCCAGAAGAGGACACCAGATCTCATTATAGATGGTTGTGAGCTACCATGTGGTTTCTCAGAATTGAACTCAGGACCCCTGGAAGAGCCAGTACTCTTAATCTCTGAGCCATCTCTCCAGCCCCAAGGATTCCCTAGAATTTGAGTTATAGACAGTTGTGAACTGCCTTACTTGGAAACAAATCCATGTCCTCTGCAAGAGCAACAAGTGCTCTTAACCCATTGGCCATCTCTCTAACCCCTAAAATAACTTTTGTAGCTACTAACCCTAAAAAGAAGAGTGCCTTTTTATCAGTTGATGTCATGCCAGGAAATTTGTACCACTCATTTCCTACGTTGTAATTCAGAAAAGTCTAACCTTAAGATTAAAGTGCACTGTGTGTGAAGTTATTATTTCTTGCCCCATAATACACTGCTAACAGGCCTGCTTTTAAACTTAATGAATCTGAGCAAGAATATGGTTGTAGAGGCCCATGCACCTTATAAATCAAAATAACAAATTCAAGTAAAATATTGTGGTAGTTTGAATGAGAATGTCCCCCACAGGCTTGTTTGAGTGCTTGGTTCCAGTTAGTGAAATTGTTTGGGAAGGATTAGGAGGTGTGGCCTTGTTAGAATAGGTGTATCATTGGGGTGGGCTTTGAGGTTTCAAAAGCTCATGCCAGGCTCTGTGTCTCTGCCTGCTGCCTCTGGATCAGGATGTAAAGCTCTCAGCTACTGCTCCAGCACCATGCCTGTCTGTTTCCTGTCCTGATAATAGTGGACTAATGCTCTGAAACTGTAAGCAAGCCCCCAATTAAATGCTTTCCTTTAAAACATTGCCTAGTCCTGATATCTCTTCACAGCAATAGAACAGTAACTAAAACAAATCTGTTCTGCTGCTTTGGACAAAGTGACTTCTACAGTATTCTGGAAAGCCAAATTTAAATTTAGAATTTTCAAAGTTCCCAACTGATTCTATTCTCCTGACCTGACTCTCTACCCACTATACCAAAAAAAAAAAAAAAAAAAAAAAATCCATGCATATACATGATGTGTTTAAGAGAAAATAGTGACATAATCAACAGCTCAGTATGCCCCAGGATCTGGGCAATGTGGAAGATATTAGGCTCCCAGGTTTCTTGACCTCATGGTCTCCTTGCCCTTTGCAATAGGAAAGCAGCTGAGTAGACAGAAACCTAGGGACAGTACTGTGCTATAAAACATACTTATTATAACTAAGTCCAAGGATAATAGGCAGTAAAACATGGCCTCTGTATAACCAGCCGTTTCCTTTCAACTGCATCATACCTAATAATGCTTGACTGGGAAAGAATTTCTGCCACTGTCATCGGCTCCTCTTGGTGTGATTTTGTGTGTGTGTGTCTACATGTGCATGATATGCAAGCCAGAGAACAGCCTCAGGTGTTGGTCCTTGGATGCCATCCATCTTTTCTTTTTTGACAGGATCTCTCACTGGCCTGGAACTTACCAAATAGGCTTTTTTAAAAAGCAAACAATGGGCTCATCTGCTACCCACTGAACCACATCACCAGGCCTGTGAGTTTTGTTTTGATTTTAAAGATTTTTATTTGTTTCTCTCTGTGTATGTGCATGTGGGTGCCCATGGAGGCCAGAAAAGGGCAACAGATTCCCCTGAAACTGGATTTACATGAGGTTGTGAGCTACCCAATGTAGATGCTGCGATCTAAACTCAGGTCCTCTGCAAGAGCAGCAAGTGCTCTTGCCCACTTACCTGTCTTCCCAACCCTGTGTGACTCTATTTTTAAAACATAAATACTAAGAGATCAGAGTCAAATGTAGAAAGTAGCCACATAGCCTTTGTTTCAACTTAGAGTATCCAAAAATAATGTTTTAAATAAATGAAGAGTGAGTGACGACATTGGGGGAGAATTACTGCTTTGGACGGTTGCTTGTCACTTTAGAATCTCAAAAGGAGCCCTTTTTACAGTATTTTACAGACTTCTCAAACAGTGAATGACAGAGGCCTCGGTTCACCTCACAGTATTCTCCCTGGCCAATCCTGAAAATGCCCATAATGTCACCGAACTGCTAACAGCTCCCCAGTTCATCTCTCAAAGCCCGACTGCCCCGTATGTAGCTTGCTGCCCAGCGTCTTGCAGAGATAGAGTGCTGATTTCCTGCCAAGGGCCTGCACTCTCCTTTTTAACTTCTGAATGTCTCTGAGGTCGCTTGTGCCTCACTTTCTCCTGGACCTGGTGATGAACTGTCAAGGAAGTCCTCCTAGGAGGCTTTCAGGAAAGTTCTGGGGAGCGAGGGGACTACCTTTGAGTTCTTTTCACTCCTTGAAACTTAGAGAAACTGTCAAGATTATAAACTTAGGGGCCATATTTTTCTTTTTCTTTTGTGTCTTTTTTTGGTTTTTCGAGACAGGGTTTCTCTGTGTAACAATCCCAGCTGTCTGAAATCACTTAGTAGACCAGGTTGGCCTTGAAATTACAGAAATCTACCTGCCTCTGCCTCCCAAGTGCTGTGATTAAAGGCATGTGCCACCACCTCCGGGCAGGCCACATTTTCACCACTAATATCATTTTACAATAAATACAAGCATAACCAGTTTTTTTTTGTTTTGTTTTGTTTTGTTTTTTGATATTTTTGACACAGGTTTCTCTGTGTATCCCTGACTGTCCTGGAACTCACTTTGTACACCAGGCTGGCCACAAACCCATCTTGTCTCTGCCTCCTGAGTGCTGGGATTAAAGGTATTTACCTCCACCACCTGGCCAACATAACAAGTTGTGGTTTTTTTGTTTGTTTTTTTTGTTGTTTTGTTTTTAATGTACATTGATATTTTGCCTATATGTATGTCTGTGTGAGGGTGTTGGATCCTGGAGTTGCAGGCAGTTGTGAGCTGCCATGTGGGTACTGGGGATTGAACCCAGCCAGTGCTCTTAACCACTGAGGCATCTCGTCAGCCTGCATAACCAGTTTCTTAACCACAACCTTTCTTCCAGTTTGAGTATGTTCTTAAGCTTGGGAAGGAGAAAATAAGAGGAAAATAAAAGTGAGAATTGTAGGTGAAGGTGCAGCCACTGTATAAAGCTTCCATGGTGAGCCAGTAGCAACCACAAAGCAGGAAGCAGGTATAGGGCAGAGTCAGGAGAGCCCAGCAGAGGAAGTAGGAACCATTTTCTTAAATGCCTCTTTGAGGATTGATTTTGCACCCAGGGTTTTTATATGAAGGGACATCATATTGTTTTGATGGCTATTTCTAGAAAGGGGGTGAGGAAAAGAAAGCTTAATGTTTTTCTAGTCAGTGCTCTGGGAAGAGGGATCTAGTTTAGCCAAGATATGGTGAGCAAAGCACAATATATCGTGACCTCAAAACTACATGTGGCAAAGTGTGAAGAAAACATCTAGATTTAAGACCCAACCCTGTACCCAGTTTGTGAACTTGCATCCCACATATCCTTTACTTTGTTTCTGAGCAGGGAATTCTGGCTCCATTAGCTCTGTAGTGTCAGTCACACTGTCAGAATCTCACTGTGTTAGTAAGCTGCTTACTAGGTACCTCAACCTATGGCAGGTGGGTGTTCTGCCTCATCTGAGCTTGAAAAGGGTTTCTAAGGCTTTAAAAAAAATAGGATCTCACTAGTAGACCAGGTTAACCTCAAATTCACAGAGGTCCTCCTGCCTCTGCCTTCCAGTGCTGGCTTTAAAGGTATATACCACCACACCTAGCCTTTTCAAAGGACTATATGAAACAACTGAAATTCTGTCTGTGTTCTGACTATAAATCACTTTTCTTTCAATGTATCCTTTCTTGCATCAAAAAACAGGTCCCAAAGGTTTCTTTAGGACAAGTCTCACTCAGTACCTGTGGCTCCTCACAGCACTTCTCATCCCGCCCCCTACCCTAAACCACTCCAGCCCAGGGGCTGGACTTCCCTTCCTCTATTTTCAGATTCCTGTATAAGTCAGCCATTTTGGCTACAGGCTTTCTTGGCTCCTGGTCCCCTCTCTCACTCTTCCCCATCCCTCCTCCCATGGCCTGGTTTGGTCTGGACCCTTCCAGATGCCTCTGGCTGTTCTCTCCCTCATCTACAATAAAGCCCTTCTCAACCATACCTAGGAGTAGTCATGTCCTCATTTTTCAAGCATACTCTGGCCACCATAAGCACACATGAAAGTGAACACACATTCATACACAAATAGTATAGGGGGGCTTAAAAGACCAGCTGGGCATGGTGGTGTGATGCTCAACTTTAATACCAGCACTCAAGAGTCAGCTGGATCTGTGTGAGTTCAAGACCACCCTCATCTACAGGACAGGACAGCCAGGACTACATAGAGAAACCCTGTCTCAGAAAGAAAAAAAAGTAAGACTAGTGCAGGGGACACGGCTCAGTGAGTAGAGTGCTCATCATAGGAGAGTGAGGACATGAGATCGGATCCCCAGAACCCAAGTAAACCTGGGTGCAGTAGAATGAATCTGTAATCTAACACTCCTACATCAAGACAAGAGGCAGAAACGGAAATACCTTGCTCATTTGGGCCAGGCAGAGTCTGATTCACAGCAGTGAACAAATGACCCTATGTCAAGGTGGAAAGTGAGGGCCAACACTCAAGGTTGTCCTGTGGGATATGGGTGTACTGTGCACATACGAACCAAAAACTAAGTAATTGAATTAAATAAATAATAAAAGAATCTTCCAACAAGGCCACATATCCTAATCCTTTTAAGTGGTGTCACTCCCTATGAACCTTTGGAGGCCATTTTCATTCAAACCTCCACAAAAAGCAAGCCCAAGATAACTACAGAACAAACTCATGAATTTTAATTTTCTATGAACTTGTAAAACTTACTTCCCCTTCCTAATCTGGGGCATACTCACTCAGGAGAAAGACAAGTCAGCTACACAGTGTAATGTTTTGTTTTTCATTTCTTGATCTGTTGGGGGGTTGGAGGCACAGTGCTTATTTGGAGGCAGAGGACAACTTGAATGTTTTCTTCTACCATGTGGCTCTCACCAGGCTTTGCATCTCACAGGGCCTCAATTATAACTTTTGTTTATGTTTTTTGTGCATTTGGTGTTTTGTCTGAATGTATGCCTATATGAGGGTTTTAGGTCCCCTGGAACTGGAGTTACGGACAGTTGTAACCTGCCATGTGAATGATAGGAATTAAACCTGGGTCCTCTGGAAGAGCAGTCAGTGCTCTTAACCACTGAGACATTGTCCAGCCCTTACTATAACCTTTTAAAAAGAGTTTTCAGCCCAACTGTAGTGTTGGTGGAAGTTTCTCTCCCACAAGCTGCTCCCAAGCAATCACACAAAGGCTTAATATTATTTTAAATGATCAGCCAGTAGCTCAAGCTTGTTACTAGCTAGCTCTTACATTTAAATTAGCCCATATTTCTTACCTTGTTTTGTTGCGTGGCTCGGCAGGCACCTTTTCTCAGTAGGGCATACTCACCTTGCTACTCCCTGCATCTGCTCTTGACTGCCCAGCCCCGCCCTTCTTTCTCTCAGCATTCTGTTTGGCTCTCCTACCTAACCTTCTCCTGTTCAGCTATTGGCCAGTCAGCTTCTTTATTAAACCAATCCAAGTGACAAATCTTCACAATGTACAAACAGATTATTCCACAGCACTGTAGTATCAACATACAACTTTATTTTCCATTAAATGTTAATGAGAATATATTTTAAGGCAATACACCAAGAATTAAAGTACAGCCTTGTCTAATTTCACACTTTGGATATCAAAAAAGCAATAACTCCTAAAATCACAGAAATACGTACACTGGGGGGGGGGTGTGTGATATATTTAAACCATCCTCAGTTTCATATAGCGAAAACAGATGTTCTTGAAACTTCAACCTATAGTAGCATATTTCAGAAGGTCACTACTCACCAAAAACACTACAGATGTTTACAAAGAACATCTGAGGGGTTGGAGAACCCCCCCCCCAGTCTATTACAGTTATAGTGGCATGTTTCAGTTTTGGCTGTGCTAATTGATGTTACTCTCTACTGTCTTGGGTTACTTGTTTTTGTTTGTGGGAAGTTGGATGTGTAAGTCAGAGATGTGGGTTTTATCCTTGTATAGGAATTATAATTTACACAATTATTATTTCAATAAAGTGGTTTGTACATAAATATATTTATTGTGTGTCGTGGATTGAATTGTATACTTCCAAAATTCATGTTTAGATGGTAACCCTCGTTATCTGTAGGTTAATCCTAGCACTCAGAAGGTAGAGGCAGACATCTGGGTGGGTATATTTGAGTTTAAAGCCAGCCATATCTGCATAGTGATTTCCAGGTAGGCCAGGGCTACACAGTGAGATCTTGTCTATACAAAAAAAGAAAGAGGGGCTAGAGAGATAGCTCAACAGTTCAGATGCTCTTCCAGAGGACCGTGATTCAATTCCCAGCACCAACTTGGCAGCTCACACCTGTCTGCAACTCCAGTTCCAGGGCTTCTGATACTCTCACACAGACATACATACAGGCAAAACACCAATGAACATAAAATAAAAATAAATTATATATTTAAAAATGTATTTAAAGAAAGAAAAATGGAGTTGGCCCTTAATGATGGGTAAACGGCGCTGGTTACCAGCGGAAAGTCACGGGCCATAGCCACGACTACCAGAGTTATAAAGAGCTTTATTAGAAGAGGGGACAGGAGGGAGGAGCCAGGCCTGGCAGGGAAGGGAGCAGAGCAGAGCAGGGAACAGAGAGAGAGGTGGGGGTCCGAGTCTGGCTTTTTAAGGCAGGGATTGCGTGACCGCATGGCGGGTGTGGCAGGTATGTAGTTGCCCGTGCCCCCGATGATGTAAGACGCCAGACTCCGAGCTGCACATGTGCTAGAGTGCAGCTGGAGTGAGAGCAGGATCCTAACACTCCAGACTTTTTGCTTATTATAAAAAAGCAAGTGAATAGGAATAGAGGCATCGTTTCTCCAGGAAGAACTGCTTCCAGCTGACTTGGGTGTCACTTGGCTCTTAGAGGGAATAGGGGAGGGAGGTCTTCCAAGGTAGACAGGCATCCTGGGATGGGGTAAGGCTGTCCTGCTGCTCTGGAGCTGTCCATCCCTCTTGGCTTGGCACCCCGGCTGCTTTTGTGTCTGACAGGATGCTGGTGAGACAGGAAAAGCCTGAAGTAGATCTGACCTGTCCAGATGGATTTAAGCTGGTTTCTGGAGCTTGGGAAAAATTTAAGAAATTTTGAACATGTTAGGAAGCAGCCATAAGAAAATTAGTGACCATGGTAGCATTTAGTACTCTGCTTGTATTGGTTAGTGTTAACGAGAGAGACAGAGAGATTGGAACATGTTTTTAAGCTTTATCAGAGACAGATTATTTAAGGCACCTGTTTTCCTTACTAGTTTAGCATCCAGGAGACACAGGTGATAGAACCCAGACACTTTTGGGTCTGGGGTTGTAAATACCTTTTAGCTGTTACAGTTTCTTACTTGATGATCTCTGGACTCCAGTTCTGTGGTGGCCCTGTACCATTAGCTGAGCAGTGAGTTAGAAGAACTGGGAAGAGAAAAGCTTGTGGTGCATGAGAACTTATTTATTTTTGGAATCAGGGACAAGGCAGAGATCAGGGCCCTGTCTATGTGTATGAGGAAGAGAAGCGCTTCTCACAGGCTGGAGTGAGTCACATGGAGGGAGCAATGAAATGAAAGCTCCTATCTTAGCTGGAAAATCCTTTCCCATTAAGTAACCCTTAAAATACAACTAAATCTGGTGAGGTGGGTGAGTAAGGCTGTCCTCCCTACCCCAACAATAGGGAAATGAGGAGAGGTGAGACCCCAAAACTCCCATGTCCAGGTCAATGGCTCTGGTGTCCAGAAAGAAAGAAATGGATTGATTCCATGCTGTGTTCTGGGTTCCCTGCAAACCTTTGGCCAAGCCTGGGTCTGCTGGAGGTCTTTGTCTGTCCCCCTGCTTCTTGGTGCCTGGAGGCAGTCAGCTGACCAGTTGTCTTTCTAGGCAGCACTTTGAACAAGGCTCAACTGATGGCCCGGCCGGGCACTTACTAGTCTTTTTTTTCCACACTTACAGGAGGGATCCAATGGCTTTCGGGAGGCAGGGTGTGCCAGCACTTGGCAATTTTCTTCTCAGGCTTTTTATCTCTCTCCGGTATACCTTGAATACCACAGATGAAGCTTTTGCCTGTGGGGTCAGGAGTCTTGCTCTCCAGATGCCTATGTCAGGGAGGTAGACCTGCCAGGAGGCAGGCTATAAACTAATCTCTGGCTTAAGAGCCATCCTGATTACTATAAACTTATTTGCATGGATCCTAGCCTGCTTCCAGACCCATCTGTGCCTCTCACAGCAGCTTGAGAATGAGTGGGAGGAGTTAAGGTGAGTTAGGGTGAGAGTCAGCAGAAGCGGCCCACCCAATACCAGAAAGCAGAAGTCAGATAGAAGTTGTTGCACTTGGCAGGGGGCTGTAGGGGGAGGGAGAAGGGTTCAGAGCTTCAGTAGAAAGCTTGAGGATAAGGTAACTCTTTTCCTTTGCCCATTCACTGGCAGAAGTTCCCATGAAGCCATTATGCAGCCAGATTTACTGGTATCCGCGCTATGTGCCGTGGCTACAGCGCCGAGAGAGAAAAATAAAAAATTAAAATAAAAAACCAGGATCCTAGGCTCCTATTTCAAGCATCCCTGAGGCAAGGAGAAGGATCTATGAATCAGCACAGGTTACCCAAACTGTCGTCACGGTATGAGTAAGGGCTCAGAGCATACGCAGCACGTGGACTACCCGGGAGTCCGACAAGCATTGACCCCTTCCTCAAGGGAGAGAATGTGTCATTGCCAGCGAAGTCCGAGGACCCCCCCCCAGGAGGTCCAGTTGCAAGTAATATACCTCAGGTTGCAGAGCCGTGGGAAAGGGGACTCACCAGTGGTACGTGTGGTGGGGACTCGGCTAGGTTTCTGACATTCAGCCCCAGACACTGAGTGCGTAGAATCTCCTATCAGAGTAACGGCACCAAATGATGGGTAAAACGGTGCTGGTTGGTGGCACCTGGCGGAAAAAGTCACGGGCCATAGCCATGACTACCAGAGTTATAAAGAGCTTTATTAGAAGAGGGGACAGGAGGGAGGAGCCAGGCCTGGCAGGGAAGGGAGCAGAGCAGAGCAGGGAACAAAGAGAGAGGTGGGGGTCTGAGTCTGGCTTTTTAAGGCAGGAATTGCGTGACCGCATGGCGGGTGTGGCGTGTATGTAGTTGCCCACGCCCCCTGATGACGTAAGATGCCAGACTCGGAGCTGCGCATGTGCCAGAGTGCAGCTGGAGTGAGAGCAGGATCCTAACACTTAATCTAACCTAATATGGTATCATTTGTATCCTTACAAAGGGGAAACTTTGAACACACATAAGGAAAATGCTACTTGAAGAGGAAAACAGGATCTATAAGCCAAGGAACTCCGAGTTGCCAGCAAAGCATCAGGAACTGCAGAGGATGCAAAAAATACATTCTAGCTGTGGCTATAGTGTACAGAATGAGCCTTATTTGGAACTAAGCAGGGTCAGGCCTGGGTAGGACTTGGAAGGGAGAATACTCCTTCCTCACAGTGCTCAGATGGAGCCAACCATACAGATTTCCCATTGCAAGCCTACGAAACTGAGATGATAGATGACTATTTACACCATCCACTTTGTGGCTTTATTGTGGCAACCCTAAACAAAGTGATCCGTGGTTGAGAAATTTAGAGTCCTTCATTCCATAATGGGTAGCATCAGAGCTGGCATATTTCAGAGTCCAAATTATCCATGTTTTATCTTCATTCAGTCTCTATAGTCAGTAATTTAGTTAAAAGTGATTTCCGGGATTTACAGCACATTCTACTTTTAAAAGCCGTTGTAGTGTGGAAACAACTTGTTCTAGTTGATTGGTAGAGAGTGCGCGTATCAGAGAAAGCACTACATTCAATCCTCAACACCAAAGCACCACGCAGAAAAACCAACAATTGTTCGTATTTGTGTTATGTTAAAGGAAGGGAGGAGCTCTGGCAGAGGACTAGAGTTGGGTCCCAGGACTCACATCATATGACATAAGTGCCTGGAACTCCAGCTCCAGTGGAATCTAACATCTAGCCTCTGGGCACTACACACACAGAGATACACACTTTAAAAAAACAGAATCATATGTTGTGGCTGGGTGGTGGCCTGGTGCAAGCCTTTAATCCCATCACTCAGGAGGCAGAGGCAGGTGGAAATCTGTGAGTTCAAGGCCAGTCTGATCTACAGAGTGAGTTCCAGAACTGTTAGGGCTACACAGAGAAACCCTGTCTCAAAAAATAAAAGTTTGTTACGAATGTTTGTGTCTCCAGAGAAATTTTGTATATCTAATTCTAATCCTCAGTATAGTAGTGTGTGTGTGTGTGTGTGTGTGTGTGTGTGTGTGTGTGTGTGATACTTAAGTCAGGATAAACATGCCCATCTTTTTTGTTTCCTTTCCCTACTCTCCTCTCATTCTCATCCTCCCACCAATCCACTCTTCGTTTCTGTTCAGGAAAGAGCAGGCCTCCCATGGGTATCAACAAAACATGGCATATCAAGTTGCAGTAAGACTAAGCACCTCCCCTTGTATTAAGGCTGGGAAAGGTGACCCAGTATGAGGAATAGGGTCCCAAAAGCCAGCAAAAGAGTTAGCCCCTGCTTCCACTTTTAGGAGTCCCACAATAAGATCAAGCTACACAGCTGTCCCATATATGCAGAGGGACTAGGTCAGTCCCATTCAGGCTCCCTGGTTGTTGATTCACACTCTGAGCTCCTATGAGCCCAGGTTCATTAATTCTGTGGGTTTTCTTGCAATGTCCTTGACCCCCTGACTCCTATAATCCTCCCTACCTCTCTTCAGCAGGATTCCCTGAGCTTGGCCTAACGTTTGACAGTGGGTCTCTGCATCTGTTTCCATCAGTTGCTTGACAAAGCCTCTCTTTTTGACTACTGGGCTAGGCACCAATCTATGAGTATAGCAGAAGATCATTAGGCATCATCACATTGACATTTTTTCTCCAGTCGTATTTGGTTCTATCCTAGGTCTCTGGGCCATCCAGCCTTTGGGTCCAAGCACTCCAGGCAGTGTCAGAGATTGGCTCATTCTCATGATGTGGGTCTCAGGCTGGACCAGTCATAGGTTGGACACTCCCTCAGTCTCTGCACCACCCTTACTCCAGCACATCTCATGGGCAGGACAAACCATAGGTCAAAGGTTATGTGACAGGGTTGGTGTCCCAATCCCTGCACTAGAAGTCTTGCCTGAATACAGGAAATGGCCAGTTCAGGCTACTTATCCCATATTGCTAGGAGTCTTAGCTGGGATCATCCTTGTAGATTCCTGGGAGTTTCCCTTGTACCCAGTTTCTACTTGACCCCAAAATGTTCCCCCTTTCCAGTAGTCTCTTTCAGGACTCTCTCCCTCCAACCTCTCCAACCTGATCCCTCATATTCCCAACCCCATTTGCCTCCAGTCCACCAAAGAAATCTCTTCTATTTCCCCTTCCTAGCAAGATCCAAATAAACCTCCTTGAGCCCTTGTTATCTAGCCTCTCTTGGTCTGTGGATTGTAGTATGATCATCGTTCACTTTACAGATAATATCCACTTACAAGTGAGTACATACCATGTTTGCCTTTGTGGGTCTAGGTTACCTCACTCAGGATGATTTTATTCTAGTTCCATATATTTGCCTGCAAATTTTATGATGTCATTGTTTTTAACAGCTAAGTAAGACTCCATTGTGTAAATATACCACATTTTCTTTATCCATTCTTCAGTTTAGAGATGTGTAGGTTGTTTCCAGATTCTGGCTATTACGAATAAAGCTTCTATGAACATAGTTGTGCAAGTGTCCTTATGGTATGATTAAGCATCCTTTGGTTATATGCCCAAGAGTGGTAAATCAATTGCCAATTTTCTGAGAAACTGCCATATTGATTTCCAAAGTGGCCATACAAGTTTGCACTCCTACCAGCAATGGAGGAGTGTTCCCCTTGCTCCACATCCTCTCCAATATAAACTATCAGTGTTTTTGATCTTGCCCATTCTAACAGGTATAAGATGGAATCTCAGAATCATTTTGATTTGCATTTCCCTGATGGTTAAGGATGTTGAACATTTCTTGAAGTATATGTCAGCCATTTGAGATTCTTCTGTTGAAAATTCTGTTTAGATAAGTACCCCTGTTTTGATTGGATTTTTTGTATATCTAGTTTCTAGAGTTCTTTATATATTTGGAAATCAGACCTCTGTCAGATGTGGGTTTGGTGAAGATCTTTTCCCATTTTGTAGGCTACCACTTTGTCCTTTTGACAGTGTCCTTTGCCTTGTAGAAGCTTTTCTGTTTCATGAGATCCCATTTATTAATTGTCTTAGTGTCTGTACTATTGGTGTTCTATTCAGGAAGTTGTCTCCTGTGCCAATGAGTTCAAGGCTATTTCTCATTTTCTCTTCTATCATGTTCAGTGTATTTGGATTTATGTTGAGGTCTTTGATCCACTTGGACTTGAATTTTGTGCATGGCGATAATAGATACGGATCTATTTGCATTCGTCTACATAACATGTAGAAGAATGCAAATTATATCCTCCAGTCATGCCAGCACCATTTGTTAAAGATGCTTTCTTTTAACATTGTATAATTTTGGCTCCTTTGTCAAAAATCAAGTGTCCATAGGTGTATGGATTTACATCTGGGTCTTTGATCCAGTTCCATTGATCTACCTTGTTGGAGACTGACCCAGGACTGTTTGACCCAGGAATGAATGTTTGGAATTTCCTGCTTGGAATCTTGCAAAACAAGACGTCCTTGGCTAACTGCAAGTCTTGCAAAAACAGGACGACCTTGGCCTAACCACAAAAATGTACGATTAGATAAGGCCTCATACAGTAATCAGTCAGCTGCAGGAGCCTGGGGCCAAAGAGACCTCGCCCCGACCACTCTGACTTCTTCTGAAAATTTTCCACTCTCCTTTCTCTGTTCCCCCTCCCTGCCTGAAGCCCTGCATATATAAGCCTCAGCATCCAGTTAATAAATGGAGCCTTGACGTGACTCAGACTGACTCTTGTCATTCATTATATGCGCCTGGCTCCCTTCCCCTCTCGCCCCCTTGGCTTTCAGGTGGTTCCTTCCTTGAGACCCTCGAATAACTGGACCTGCTGGACGGGTCACTACCTGTCTTGTTTTAAGTGACAATATCATGCTATTTTTATTACTATAGCTCTGTAATAAACCTTGAAATCAGGGATAATGACACCTCCAGAAATTCTCTTAATGTACAGGATTGTTTTGGCTATCCTGCTATGGCTCCTTTTCTTCCTCCAGATTTTTGGTGCATTGGTCCACGAAGGTGGAGGGAACAGGGTTTGGATGGCTGTGGATACAATGGAGACAGCCTTCCAGGATATGACTTTGGTGAATCAGCTCAACTTTATTCCAGAGTATAAGGAATATATATAGGATTGGGAAGCCTGGGGATAAACCCTAATTTGCATTAAGTGGCATGCTCCTATCATAAGGCTTCCTATGTGGCAGCAGGGTCCTATAGCAAAGCTCCTAGTACAAGTCTCAGTTACCATATGTGCAGCAGGGGGAAGGCTTCCAGCAGAAAACTGTGCCAAGAGTCACTCTAGAGATAAATCAGGCATCCAGGCTTAAAGACAGCTTTCGGATAAGGTCAGTCCTTCCGGCCCAGGGATATTCTCCAGATAAGGGCAAGTAGAGAGCAGAAAGTCTTGCTGGGGGTGGAAGTGGGAAGGAGGGAGACCCCATGTTGTTGGTCTTTGGAGAAAGCTGCCAGGTCATGATAGACTGCAACCTCTGACCAGCAAGTCCTCCCAACATCCTGGTTTTTTTATTTTTCCATATGAAGTTGAGTATCATTTCATGTTGCTTGAATGCTAATTGGTTTTAATAAAAACCTGGATCCAGATATCAGAGTAAATACTGAAAGATCAGAGGAAACAAGCCACAGCCACTTCTTGCCTTGCCAACTCCTCAGCCAAAAGGGGAAGATCCTGTCTCCACAAATCCTCCGACTGCATGCCCCTGAGTCCTCAGCCAAAAGGGCTGAGTTCCTGTCTCTTCCCACCTTATATGCCTTTCTCTGCCCAGCCATAATTTTTTCCTGTCTCAGCCTTCCTAGTGCTGGGATTAATGGTGTGTGCTTCCCAAATACAGGGATCCCAAGTGCTAGGATTAAAGGTGTGTGCCACCACTGCCTGCTTTATAAAGGTAACCAACCATCTTATTAAATAAGAAACACAGAGCCAATTCAGAGAAGAAAGCCAAGAGGTCAGAGCGATAGCTAAGAGCTGAGATTAAAAACCTTACCCTTCCTGCCACTGCTGTTGTACCTCTCCACAAAGAGAGCTACTTCCTGTGTGTTTGTCTTTATAAAGACTTTCTGTTCTGCCTTCTCATTGGTTGTAAACCCAACCACATGACCGCCTCGTCACTGCCTGCCTATCTCCTACCCACATATTATCATGGTCATGAGCCTCAACATTAACCGTGTCTCTAATCCAATCTTCCAAGGGTGCAGATCTTGCCTTTAATGGCCTGATTATTCTTTTGCATGCTGCATTCGCGTTCTCAAAGGCCAAAGATTTGATTATTATCTGACTAGCCTCTGAATTCAGAATCATTCTCTGTACTGCTGAAGTCAATCTTTGTAAGAAATCTGTGAAAGATTCTTTTGGGCCCTGTATATCCTTTGTAAATGACTCAGTTTTTTTTCCTGGTTCCTCAACTCTGTCCCATGCATTCAAGGCTGCTGTTTGACAAAGAATTAGGGTTTGGACATCATATAAACATTGTGTTTGTACTGAAGCATATTGGCCTTCTCCAATAAGCTGATCCTGGCAGACTTGTGTTCCTTTATCCCTCCATTGTTTTTCTATATTTTTAGCCTCCTCCTTAAACCACATTTGCCACTGAAGTTTTTGTCCTGGTTCTAGAACAGCCTGTGCCAGCTCCCGCCAGTCCTGTGGTAGAATCCTATTATATGTTGACCAGGATTTTAACATTTGCTTTACATATGGGGAATGCATGCCATAAGATACTATTGCCTCCTTAAATCTTCATAAGTCTAACATTTCAATTGGAATCCAAGTATTTTGTCCATTCTCTTTACCAGGTAGCTGCTGTATGGCTACCAGATAAATTAAGGGTGACTGTGTGAAAACAGGTTTTCTTTCTGTAACCTTATGATCCAATCTTGAAACAACTTCACTGTTAATTTCTTCTGTCTGAATTTGAATTTCTCTATAATTCATTTTAACAGGTTTAATAGGTTTTTCTAAAACTTTTATCCTGGCATTTAAATTGACTATCTTTTTAAGTAGTAAAATGAGGATAAGAAAAGTAATAAAGTGCATAATTCGATCAACATTAATCTTCTCATATAGTTGTTCCATTGTCAGACTGCCTAAAATTTCAAACAAAGCCCAATTTTCTTCCAATGTACACATAAAACCCATTTTTTTTATAATGTGGAAAAATTCTCTTTTAAATAGTTTCCTTTAAAATATCTGATATGTTAATTGACTTACCAAGTCTGCGTAGAACAGTAGAAATCCGAGAGAATTTCAAAACAGCCACCTAGTGTCCGAGGTGTGAATCCAGAGAGAGAGAGAGAGAGAGAGAGAGAGAGAGAGAGAGAGAGAGAAGCCACAAGTTCTGGCTAAAAGCTTAAATCCAGCCACATGTTCCCACTTGAGCCGAGTCAAGCCTGGCTCAGCTTCCTTAAGCTCTGACTACATGCATTGGCTTTACAGGCAGGGGCCCTGTTCAGCAGGGCAGGCCCGAGTTGTTTCTAGCACCGGCTTTAAGCAAGTAGCTCCAGCTGTAGCTAACCGCTTGGGACTACGGTCAGTCCAGCCTGAGACCAAGCTGACCTGGGCCCGAAGTAGGGAGCCCAGCTGCCCAGGCACGAAACCAGACCTGCCACCAAACCAAGCCAAGCCAAGCAGTTTTTAATGGATTCTTGTCACGTTGGGCGCCAAATGTAGATGTAACCAACCGCCTTATTAAATAAGAAACACAGAGCCAATTCAGAGAAGAAAGCCAAGAGGTCAGAGCGATAGCTAAGAGCTGAGATTAAAAACCTTACCCTTCCTGCCACTGCTGTCTTACCTCTCCGCAAAGAGAGCTACTTCCTGTGTGTTTGTCTTTATAAAGACTTTCTGTTCTGCCTTCTCATTGGTTGTAAACCCAACCACATGACTGCCTCGTCACTGCCTTGCTGTGGGATGTTCTGTATGACAAATATGTTAATAAAGCACTGACTGGCCAGTAGCCAGACAGGAAGTATAGGCGGGACTAACAGAGAGGGGAATTGAGGGAACAGAAAGGTGGAGGAGAGACTGCCTGGAGCCGCCACCAGGACAAGCAAGATGTAAGGTACCGGTAAGCCACGAGCCACGTGGCAAAGTAGAGATTAATAGAAATGGGCTAAATATAAGAGTAAGAGCTAGACAATGATAGGCCTGAGCTAATGGCCAAGCAGTTTAAATAATGTAAGCGTCTGTGTGTTTATTTTATACGTGGGTTGTGGAACTGCGGGGCTTGGTGGGACCTCTCTAGCAACACTGCCTGTCTGTACAGACCTCCAGGTCTTCTATGGTTGGTATTGAGATTAAAGGCGTGTATCTCCAATGCTGGCTGTATCCTTGAACACACAGAGATCTACCTAGCTCTACCTACCAAGTGCTGGGATTAAAGGCGTGCACCACCACCGCCCAGCTTTTGCTATAGCTCTAATAGCTCTGACCCCCGAGCAACTTTATTAACATACAAATAAAATCACACTTCAGTACAAATAAAATATCACCATACTGCTCTGTTTCTCTTTTAGACTGGATTAATCTCGTGTAGTCCAGGGCGGCTTTGAACTCACAGAGATCCAAATGGATCTCTGCCTCCCAAGTGGTAAGACTAAAGGTGTGTGCCACCACTGCCTGGCCTCTATGTTTAATCTAGTGGCTGGCTCTGTCCTCTCATCTTCAGGCAAACTTTATTTGTTAGAGTACAAACAAAGTATCACCACATTTCCCCCTTTTTTTTTTGTCTAAAATAATAAGAGTATAACCAATATAAGAAAAACTATATACAATAACTATATACAATATATACAGTCAAGAATTACATTAACAATGTTCATTCCATTAACATTTTACAAGCTCAGAGAAAATACTCCATTATTTATCCTATTTTGGTGAGTCCAAAGTGTAGTACCTAATTCAGTTTCTATCTAACTTGTATTACCAACAGAAAACTATCTTTTGATGTCTTTCAAACTTACACACTTTACACCTCTTCAGTGAGTTTCTTTTCTGAATATGTTAACAAGGAAAACTATAACTATCTAGTCTTCAACTTCATCAGAGACCCAAGAAGGAAATAATATTAACCGAGTAAGAAGAAAGTACAAACAAGCTAATTTCAAAACATGTGAGCAATGATAGAAACAACTGGCTGCCTGGACAGTCACCCAAGGTTCCTCTGCAACATTGGGACATCCGTCTTCAGCCTACAGGCCTAGCATATCTGACAGACTTTTCTGTGAAGCAGGATATTCTTAAGGGCTTTCCTACCTTGTCTTAGCAAGGTTCAACAGTCCTTTCTTTTGTGTCCTGCTTGTCCTTTTGGACAGCATACTGTCAGTAGTCAAAGCAAGAGCATTTTCTTGCCTAGTGGCTAACTTTTGCCACAAAGAAAGGAAACTTGATATGGAGTTTTCTTCAGTGCCCATCATCTTCTCTGAAGTAGATTTGTGCTTCCAGGAGCAGACATGTCTCACTGTCAGAAAAAAAAGAAGAACCTATGTTATTTCAACATCTTAAATGCCATATTCTATAGATCTCTGAAGTGTTTGAAGATGACCTGTCTGTCTAAAATATATCTCTGTTTGACCTTGAAAACATACCTAATATGACTATAAGTTTGATTATAATGACTAACTACTAACTTGAATTTCTTTATATCCTAATTAGTTCGTAATAGTAACTTTCAAGGACTAGCAATTTGCATTATATTGTTAAATGAACTGTATAGGTACAGTATCTTGAACAAGAGTAGAAATGTATGTAGAATATGTTCTAACAAAATTAATCTCAAATTTGTATCAATATACAAAATTGGTATATAATATAAAAAATCCAATCCAATGTAAATTATTTAAAACTAGTATTTTCTTTTTAAACATAGATTCAATAATCTATCTTATCATATCCATATTCTCCTTTTTTTCTTTCCAGAGTAGATTCAATAATCTACCCTTTTATCCTATCACTTCTTTATCTTTTTTTTCAGAGTAGATTCAATAATCTACCTTTTATCTTATCGTATCTATATCCTCTTTTTTCTTTTCAAAACAAGAAGCCTGAATCCAATTTCTTTTGTTTAGCTTTTTTCCTGATCATTACCAATAACAACTTGTAATCAACCACCAAAACAATGGCAAATATCCATAACTCATTGAACAAACCAAAACCACCCACTCCACCTCTTGGAAATGTGGGCATCGAGTTCTTAAATTTACTTCCTGCTGTGTAGGGGTGAAGGCATCTTTAATGGATCCTGAAAAGAAAAATTTTGGATTAATCATCAAGTCCTGGGAGAGGTCGCTCTTTCATTTGTTGTCTAGTCTCTGCATAATGGGAAAGTGCTGGGCTTGTCTCAAGTCCTGGTTATAGTAGTCTGTAAGGCTGGACCATCTCAGCTAGCCATCTCGAAATTGTCCTAAGCAATTTGTAGTCCAAAGCCAATCTTTAGGTGATGTTTGTCAGCTTAATGGTGTTATCTTAGTCCATGTGAAATCATCATTTTTGTATCCCATCATCATTTTGGAGACTTCCAAGATCACATTAGGTCAGATTATTCCTTTTCTTGGTAATTTTTTCTGGGTAGAACTCACTTCTTCTTTGGAGGCTTATTCGTCCAAAGATCTCTAAATTCTTCAAGATGGTTGTTTTTACTTTCCTTAAAATATAAAAACAAAATGCTTCTCCAACCCTAACTTGGGGAGTTTCCAAATCTAACCTTTATCAATTTTCATTTATGGGTTCTCCTTAAATTTTTGTTTTCTCTTCCATAATTTTTCTATCACCCTCTCCCCAGTATGGTTTTTTACAATAGGCATTAGGTTCTTTAATTACTCTGAGAAGGAGTTTCTTCCATGATGACAGGAATAAACTGAAAGGAATTTGACATGGGGGCCTGTGTGAGGCCCCTCAGGGTGTTTCCCAATGGCAAAGGCAAAGGATTACCTTGTCTGTCCCTTGTTGATCTACATTTGTTAGGTCTGCCTTTGCCATACCTTCTGCATTATCCAGAAGGGAGGGGTGTTCTGTTGAGATTATTCTTAGCAAAAACATTGTTTCTAGGAACTCCATGTTTACATTCCTTTTAAGGTGACCTTGTTTAGTGCAATTGAAACATTTGACATTTTGATTTTTCTTCAAACCTCTGGAAAACACCTCTCCTATCCAAGCATCATCATGATCATGTGATTCATGAGCATGTGATTCAAGAGCAGGGTGCTGCTCTTGCCTTTAATGGCCTAATTACCCTTTAGCATTGTGCATTAGCATGTTCAAAAACCAGAAATTCAATAATTATTTGTCTAGTTTCTGAATTTGGTAACATTCTATTTACTGCTGAAATCAGTCTTTGTACAAAATCAGTGAGGGTTTCTTTGGGGCCCTGTATAACTTTAGTAAATGACTCAGTTTTATTTCCTATACCTTCAATTTTGTCCCAAGCATTGGAGGCTGCTGCATGGCATAAAGCCAGGGTGTGGTCATCATATAAAGATTGCCTTTCTACATTAGCATAGTTTCCCTCCCTCAAGAAGTTGATCTTGGGAGATTTCAATACCTCTAGCCCCACTCCACTGTTCAGTGGTCTTAGCATCATCCTTCTACAAAGTCTTCCATTGTAATTGGGGACCAGCCTCCAAGACTGCTATGACCAAATCTCTCCAGTCTTGAGGGATAATTCTATTACAAGTTGACCACGAGTTTAATACTTGCTTCACAAAAGGTGCGTGTATGCCATATGTGACTATCAATTCCTTGAACCTGTAGATTGCTTTTGGTACAATGGCCATTTTACTATGTTGATCCAACTGATCCATGAGCCCGGGAGATCTTTCCATCTTCTGATATCTTCTCCAATTTCTTTCTTCAAAAACTTGAAGTTCTTGTCATACAGGTCTTTCACTTGCTTGGTTAGAGTTACCCCAAGGTATTTTATATTATTTGTGGCTATTGTGAAGGGTGTTGTTTCACTAATTTCTTTTTCAGCCTGTTTATCATTGTATAGAGGAGGGCTACTGATTTTTTTTGGCTTTATTTTATATCCAGCCACTTCACTAAAGGTGTTTATCAGCTGTAGGAGTTATCTGGTAGAAATTTTGGGGTCCATTTTCTTTCAAACAATCATACCTAATGATTCTCTGGATTTTATCAGTGTCTGTTTTTGTGTCCCCCTTTTCATTTTTGATTTTGTTAATTTGTATATTCTCTCTGTGTCTTTTAGTTAGTTTGGGTAAGGGTTTGTCTATCTTGTTGATTTTCTCAAAGAACCAACTCTGTTTCATTGATTCTTTGTATTGTTCTCTTGGTTTCTATTTTATTGATTTCAGCCCTCAGTTTGATTATCTTCTGCCATCTCCTACTCTTGGGTGTGTTTGCTTCCTTTTGTTCCAGAGCTTTTAAGTGTGCTGTTAAGTTGCTTGTATGAGATCTCTCCAAATCCTTTATGCAGGCACTTAGTGCTATGAACTTTCCTCTTAACACTGCTTTCATTGTATCCCATAAGTTTGAGTATGTCATATATTTATTTTAATTGAAGTCTAGGAAGTCTTTAACTTCTTTCTTCATTTATTCCTTGACCCAATGGTAATTCAGTAGAGAGTTATTCAGTTTTCATGAGTTTGTAGGCTTTATGTTTCTGTTGTTGCTGAAATCCAGCTTTAATTTATGGTGGTCTGATAAGATACAGGGTGTTATTTCAATTTTTTTGCATCTGTTGAGACTTGCTTTGTGACTGAGTATATGGTCAGTTTTGGAGAATGTTACATGAGGTGCTGAGTAGGTATATTCTTTTGTGTTTGGGTGAAATGTTCTGTAGATATCTTTTAGGTCCATTTGAGTCATAATGTCTGATAATTCTGTTTTTTCTCTGTTTAGTTTTCTGCCTGGATGACCTGTCTATTGGTGAGAGTGCGGTGTTGAAATCTCCCACTATTATTGTGTGGAGTTTGATGTGTGATTTAAGCTTTAGCATGTTTTTTTTTTTTAAACAAATATGGGTGCCCTTGCATTTGGGGCAGAGTTGTTCAGAATTGAGACTTCATCTTGGTGGATTTTTCCTTCGATGAGTATGAAATGTCCTTCCCCATCTCTTTTGATTAATTTTGGTTTGAAGTCTATTTTGTTAGATATTAGGATAGCTACACCACCTGTCTTCTTAGGTCTGTTTGATTGGCAAATCTTTTTCTTACTCTTTACTCTGAGGTAATGTCTGTCTTTGACATTGAGATGTGTTTCTTGTATGCAGTAGAAGGATGGTTTCTGCTATGGAATAATCTTTCTGCACACTGAAAATGTGTTACTCTCATTGTTAATAAAAAGCCAATTGACCAATAGCTAGGCAGGATTTTTTTTATTTATTTTTATTTAATGCCAAATGCTGTTTATTGAAGGAGGGAAGAAGTCTTAAATACAGGCTTACAGCACAATGGGAGAACCCTGGAGGGCAGAAGCTCGCTACCGATGTTTTACAATCTTGCATCAAAGCTGTTAACGCCCATTATGCAGGATACATAGGAACTTCCCTTAAGCGTTCAGGAGGGTGGAACCTGGCACGGAATTAGCATAGGGAGGATATCAACATCAAGGTCAGCAAGCAAGGCAACAGTTACACAAAACAGGGGCCAAGACCCTACAGGTCTCCCTTTTACTAAAAAATGAGCTTCTGACTTAGGTTGCATAGGATGTCAGTAGGTCACCTTACCTGTCATGGAGTTGACTGCCCAGGCCATATAGGCACTCTGTCTTAGGTTAGTGATCGCCCCCCAGACATTACCCATCTCTGAATACTCATTATCATACAGGCTCAATCGTATGTGAGCTGCAGAGTTAACTGCTGGCTAGGCAGGATTTTTGAGGCAGAGAGCATGCTGGAAAGAAGAAGAGTGGAGTCAGAGCAGTGGCAATCAAAAGCAGAGGTAAGCAAGATGAATGTCCTTTGTTGAAAGAAGGTACTGTCATGTGGCAGAGAGTAGATAAGAAATATGGGTTAATTTAAAATGTAAGAGTTATCTAATAACATGCCTGAGCTATTGGCCAAGCATTTATAATTAATATTAAGTCTCTGTGTTGGTTGTTTGGGAACTGGCAGACAGGAAAGAAAAGCCTGCCTACAGGATCCTGTTTTAGTATCCATTATGTTAG
This sequence comes from Peromyscus attwateri, assembly GCA_902168425.1. Classification (NCBI taxonomy): domain Eukaryota; kingdom Metazoa; phylum Chordata; class Mammalia; order Rodentia; family Cricetidae; genus Peromyscus; species Peromyscus attwateri. The sequence continues at coordinate 16,286 of CABHPP010120051.1, read as the reverse complement.
TATGTGTCTATTTATTGGGAAATTTAGTCCATTTATACTGAGAGATATTATGACCAATGATTGTTAATTCCTGTTATTTTGGTGGTGGTGGTGGTGGTGGTAGGGTGTGTGTGTGTGTGTATTTCCCTTCTTTGGGTTTTTCTGGTTTGGGATTATCTATTGCCTGTGTTTTGTGGGTATAGTTAACTTCCTTGAGTTGGAGTTTTCTTTCTATTATCTTCTGTAGGGCTTGATTTGTGTATAGATATTGTGTAAAATTGACTTTGTCAAGAAATATCTTGTTTTTTCCATCTATGGTGATTGACAGTTTTGCTGGGTATAGTAGTCTGGGCTGGCTTCTATGTTCTCCTAGAGTCTGTAAGACATTAGTCCAGGCCTTTCTGGATTTTAGTGTCTCCATTGAGAAGTCAGATGTGATTCTAATAGGTCTGCCTTTATATGTTACTTGGCCTTTTTCCCTTGCCATTTTTGATATTTGTTCTTTGTTCTGTATATGCAGTGTTTTGATTATTACGTGGTGAGAGAATTTTCTTTTATGATCCAATCTATTCAATGTTTTGTAGGCTTCTTGTACCTCTATAGGCATGTCCTTCTTTAGATTGGGAAAATTTTCTTCTATGATTTTGTTAAATATATTCTCTGGATTTTAAGCTAGGATTCTTATTCTTCTATTCATATTAATCTTATATTTTGTCTTCTCATAGTGTACTAGATTTCTTGGATGTCTTGTGTTAGAAGTTTTTTAGTTTAACATTTTCTTTGACCCATGAATCTATTTCTTCTATTGTATCTTCAATACCTGAGATTCTCTCTTTCATCTCTTATATTCTGTTGGTGATGCTTGAGTCTGTAGTGCCTGTTGCTTACCCAGATTTCCTATTTCCAGAATTCCCCCAGTTTGTATTTTCTCATTGCTTCTATTTTGATTTTCAGGTCTTAAATAGTTTCCTTCATCTCTTTTTTTTTTTATTTTCTTGGCATTCTTTAAGGGATTTATTGATTTCTTCCAGTTTGTTGTTGTCTTTTCCTCCATTTCTTTGAGAGAGTTTTTCATTTCCTCTTTTTTTTCTTTAACAAATTTTTTAATTCATTTTACATACCAATACGGATTCTCCTCTCAACCCTCCTCCCTATTCCCTCCCAGCCTCCCCCCATTCCCTCCTCCAAAAGGGTAAGGCTTCCTCCCATGGGGAGTCAACAAAGCCTGGTACATTCAGTTGAGACAGAACCAAGTCCCTCTCTCCTAAATCAAGGCTGTGCAAGGCATCCTACCATAGGGAATGGGCTCCACAACATTAGCTCATGCACCAGGGATAGATCCTGATCCCACTGTCAGGGGCCCCTCAAACAGACCCAGCTACACAACTGTCTCCCATATGCAGAGGGCCTAGTTTTGTCCCATACAAGCTCCAGAGCTGTCGGTCTAAAGTTCGTGAGTTTCCACAAGCTTAGTTCTGTTGTCTCTATAGATTTCCCCGTCATGATCTTGACCCCTCCTTGATCATAGAATCCCTCTTCCCTCTCTTTGACTGGATTCCCACAGCTTGGCCTGGTGCTTGGCTGTGGATCTCTACATCTGCTTCCATCAGTTACTAGATGAAGGCTCTATGATAACAGGGTATTCATCAATCTGATTACTGGGGTAGGCCAGTTTAGGCACCCTCTCCATTATCACTGGTAGTCTAAACTGGGGTCATTGTTGTGGATTCCCAGGAATTTCTCTAGCCCTGGATTTCTCCCTAACCCTATAATGTTGCCCTCTATCAAGATATCACTTTCATTGCTCTCCCATTCCTTCCCTCCCCCAGCTCTACCATCCTGTTCCCTCATGTTCTCATCCCTCATCCCCTCCCCCTCTATTGCTCCCCATCGCCCCCAGTTTACTTCAGAGATCTCATCTATTTCCCCTTCCCAGGGTGATCCATGCACCCCTCTTAGAGTCTTCCTTGTTAGCTGGCTTCTCTGGAGCTGCGGGTTGTAGTCTATAGTTGCTTTACATCTAGTATCCACTTATGAGTGAGTACACACCATGTTTGTCTTTATGAGTCTAAACTTAGACTCATTCAGGATGATATTTTCTAGTTTTATCCATTTGCCTGCAAAATTCATGATGTCTTTTTTTTTTTTACAGCTGAGTAATACTCCATTGTGTATATGTATCATATTTTCTTTATCCATTCTTCAGTTGTGGGGCATCTAGGTTGTTTCCACGTTCTGACTATAATGAATAGTGCTGCTATGAACATAGTTGAGCAAGTGTTCTTGTGGTATGATTGAGCATGCCTTGGGTATATGCCTAAGAATGGTATCATTGGGTCTTGAGGTAGATTGATTCCCAACTTTCTGAGGAGTCACCTTCCATTTCCTCTTTAAGGACCTCTATCACCTTCATAAAGTTGTTTTTAAGGTCATTACCTTGTGCTTCAGCTGCCTTGGAATATTCAGGGCTTGCTGTTGTAGGGTAGCTGGGACCTGGTGGTGCCATATTGCCCTATTGTTTATTGTGTTCTTACACTGGCATTTAGGTATCTGGTTTTGGAATAGTTATAGGTCTAGGTCCTGATTTCTGCATTCGTCTTTGTTGGATGGGTGTTTTGTTCCTTGGTTTCTGTTTCTTCTTTGGTCTTCTAGTCTTTGTGGCCTAGATTTCTAGTGGCCAGTGTGACCTCTGCTCTAGTAGGGCATTTCTGTTTAAGTTGGGAGTTGGCTTTCTGGTGCTTAGTTTGGCCTTTGGTGCCAGCAGGGGGGTCTCTGTTCTGCTAACTGATGTGGGTGTGTTTCTTGCTTCTGTGGTCTTTACCTGTTGTTCCAATTGGTATAGTCTGTATCTGAGCCTCTGACATCCCTCCTGAGACTGGTGTGGTCTGCACTGAGCACAGTGATGAAATTCCACTGGAGTTGGGGGCAGGACCTAGCAGCAGTGCTAGTGATGAGGTGGGAAGGCTTGGGCAGCAGAATGGGTCAAGCTGCCAGGCAGGTCACTCTGAAAGTGGAATCTTAGCGAGGTATTTGGCCCATAATGGTGGAGCTCTTGTGAATGGAATTAATACCATGACAGGAAGAGACCAGAGAGCTGGTTTGCTCTTTTTTCCCATGTGAGTATATAAGAAGGCAGCAATTTACTGAAGAGAATCTTCACCAGAATCCTGCCATACTAGTACTCTGATCTTAGACTTCAGCCTCCAGAAAGCTGGCAGTTAAATTGTCAGCAAGTCATTCATTCTATGATGCTTCTGTTTTCTTTTTTCTTTCTTGCTCTCCCTTGACTCTTGCCTTTATTCAGCCATGCTATAAACAAGGTCCTCCCAGCAGACTTGTTACTATGAACTATTTATCATCAGTGTGGTGATAACTGTAGGTAAGACATGCTCTGTTCTACCTACATGATCTTCAAGATTAAAGAAAACTATTCCGGCCAGGTGGTGGTGGCACACTCCTTTAATCTCAGTACTTGGGAGGCAGATGCAGGCAGATCTCTATGAGTCTAAGGCCAGCCTGGTCTACAGAGCAAGTTCCAGGACAGCCAGGGCTACAGAGAGAAAACCTGTCTCAAAAAAACTAGAAAAAAAATGCTTTTAAATATTTATTGGGCCCTTATTATATTGTAGTAGTTATACTAAACTTTTAAGTATACAGTGATAAACTAAATGGTGATTCTGAACTCATAAAACTATTGCACACAAAGTGTGTGTGTGTGTGTGTGTGTGTGACAAAGAAAATAAAATTCTAAATTCTACACTAGTTATACAAGCTACTTTAGAGTAAAGCAGGACCAGGCACGACTGATGCCTAGAAGCTGAGGCAAGATCACCATGAGATCAAAGATCTGTGTATAGACATTTTTTCATATGAACTGCACTTGCTGAATATTTTCTTTCTTCGATGGTATTGCCTTTGCTTCAGTGTTTTTATCAACTAAGTGTATTGAGATGGGTCTATTTCTATGCTCTCCATTCATCAATTGGTTTCTTTCTCCAATATCATATCATCTATTAAAGACTATCAGGGTCCAGCCCTTTAATATCCTTTTCCCAGGGCCCATGGAAGAATCTATCAACCAGCTGAGGAATCTAATCTTAAGGATATCAAATGAATCTACATACACAGAACTCTTTAGTCCATTCACTTTATTCTTTTCAGTCAGTTCTCTCTCTACACAGCTTCTTTTCTGCTGTCATACTTGGCTCTTTTCTTGCCTGATTTTCTCTGTTTTTCTGCTGTTCTCTCTAAGTTCTATATTAATACCTTGTCTTAGTTTTCCCATCTAGTTCTTCCTAACTTAATTCTTCCCCCAGTCTCTGAGGTTTTCAGTTATACACCCATGCAATCAGCAATACTCTGGCCAAGGCAAGGTCACCAGGCTTGAAATTTTCAGGGTCAAAAGGAGGGGTGATAAGATCCACACAAAGAGCAGTAATTGTCAGCTATCATTAGCAACCCAAAAGGGAAGTGACTAATGAGGACTGAATCAACTAAGGGCTAAATTCGGTTAATTAATCGAAAAAGGGAATTTATGTGCATAAACTATATTCTCAGAAGTGGTTAGGTGCAATGTTAGGATTCTATAAGTTACTAAGTCATGACTGAAAATAAAACTGCCCTTTTTTCCTTTTGGTGCCCTATCTGTCCAAGCTTATCTCAGCTGAGCCATTTTCTGGCAGGAACTGGGAAGTGTACTCAGTAGCTAGGCAACCTGTATCATAGCTTGATGTACCTGGTATGTATAAGCCCTTTGTTCTGAGTTAATTGTTAAAGGGAGTTCTTTAGAACTAGAGATAACACTTGAAAAAGGAGGGTTGAGCTTAATTTGCATATCCACCTGGCCTGGGCAGTTGTCTCAGTGTAAATTTTTACCTTATCTAGGGAACTAACAGATAGTCTGGATGCTTATCTATCTGCAGTCTGTCTTAGGAAGTCTGGGAAGCATCTCAGATAAAATACTTTTGTCCAGAGATGGTCCTGGCTGGATATTTGCTAATGATGATAATTACAGAAAGGCCTGAAATTACAGTTGGGCGATGTTATCCAAATGCTCTAATTGTATAGGGGAAATTGTACCCAAAGAATGATCAACCACACTGTTAGAAGTTCTTAGGAAAAGAATTAAATGGGAAAACTACAAAGCACACAAGAAATGTATTGCAGGAAATGGCTAATATATTCAAAAGCCAATATCACCAAGACTCCTTGAATCTTGGCTTTATCTTCTGGAAGAATTCTTAACTCTTCTAGGTAATAGCTTTTGCCATAGTCAGCTGAATTCCTAACTTTGTATTTCTGAGGCTCGTTTTGGAGCCTGTCCTAGAACTCACTCTGTAGCCCAGACTGGTCTCAAACTCACAGAGATCCGCCTACCTCTGCCTCCCAAGTGCTGGGATCAAAGGCGTGTGTCATCACCACCCAGCTGCTTTACAAAAGTCTTAAAGTCAGGTAGTGCCAGTCTTTTATATCTGTTCTTTTTTGTTGTTGTTTGTTGAGACGGAGTATCACTTTGTAGTCTTGGTTGACCTGGAACTCACTGTGTAGACCAAGCTGGATTCTAACTCATAGAGATCCTCCTGCCTCTGCCTTCCAAGTGCTGGGATTAGTATCCACAGAATAATTTTTGGGATTTTAATTGGGGTTATACTGAATATACAGATCAAGTTATGAAGAACAGCTAACAATATTAAACCTTCTTATGCATGAACCCTGGCTATCTGTTCATTTAATTCTTCTAATTATCTCATTAGAAAATTGTAATTTTTCAGGCTGGGTGGTGGTGGTGCATGCCTTTAATCCCAGCACTTGGGAGGTAGAGGCAGGCAGATCTCTGTGAGTTCAAGGCCAGCCTGGTCTACAAAGTGAGTTCCAGGAAAGCTAGGACTGTTACACAGAGAAATTTTGTCTCAAAAAAAAAATCAATAAAAAAGGAAAGAAAATTGTAATTTTTCTTGGAAGATTATATACAAATTTGTTAGATTTATACCTATACATTTCATAATTGGGGTAATAATAATTATGTGTTATCATGTTTCTCATTTCAAATTCTGTGTTTTTTTTAACTTGGCTTGTGTTTTGTTTTATATTTTGATATTTGTATATATTTTGGGTCTCATGTACCCCAGGCTGGCCTTGAACTTGCTGTGTAGCTGAGGATGACCTTTAATTCCTAATCCTCCTGTCTTCTCCTCCCAGAGGCTAGGATTGTAAGCACACAACATTATGACAACCTTCCACCCCATCCTGTATTCTCTTAATAGTCTTTTTTTATTTGTTTGGCCTAGAATTTGAGATCTTTTCCTTCTCCTTCCTGAGAGCTGGACTATGGGAATGTGCCACCACACCCAATTTTCCTTCAAGTGCTAAAATAAAACTATTTACCTTGATTTTTGTCTCTGTGTTGTAAAAGCTCTTCAAAAGAGATACTCCAAAATCCCAGTTCTTAAGAGCCTGAAGCAGAAGGATTAGGAGCCAGGGCAGGAGGAATAAAATCTAAATAAAATCTTAATGTAGGCTACATAGTGAGACCCTGTTTCACTAAATCAAAAGGAAAGGGTAAGAGAATACTTAGTGGGGATAGTTTGTTACAAACAATAGATATCCACACTGCTTCTCTGCCCCTTTCCTCCATGTTATTGTCTTTTAAACAGTAAGCCCAAGTCAGTTATCATGTTGATTCTTCTCATGACTTCATTTAAGATGGTAATCCCTTCGATTATTTAAGGTTCAGGAGAAACTTTGAAATAACTTTTTCCCACAGACTTGACTATAGTCCTAGGCAAAGGATAGGGATCTTCTTTTCAGGCTTAGTTTAGGGATAGGGTTTGTTGGGGCCCCGGGGGTAAGAAGGCAAACTGGACATTGCTGCTCTTCTTAAGTGCTGAAGTGGAGAAGCAGCCGAGAAAGTGAGGCACTGGCCTTTACCTGAGCACTCGGTCATTTAGTGATTTGCTTCCCTGCCCTTCTTCAGTCTTTCTCTTCACCAGACAATTCTTCAGCAATTGTGAATAATCTTTTTTTTTTAAAAATAAAGATTTATTTATTATGTACAGTGTTCTGTCTGCACAACAGAAGAGGGCACCAGATCTCATTACAGATGGTTGTGAGCCACCATGTGGTCGCTGGGAATTGAACTCAGGACCTCTGGAAGAGCAGCCGGTGCTCTTAACCTCTGAGCCATCTCTCCAGCCCAATTGTGAATAATCTTTATGAAATTTAAATTAGACCCTATTACCTGTTCCCTCTTTTGTAAAATGGCACTGGAGAGGCCTTGACAGGTTTGAGCCAAGGTGCCCATGGAGGGTGAGGGAGACATGCCATGCAGACTCAGGGTGGACGGTGGTGTGGTATTACTCACACCATGCAAACACAAAATCCACGTGGAAAGTTCTGTTATTAAAGGGAGAAAGGAGAGGGAAGAGAGAGAAAGAGAGGGAGAGAGAGAAAAAGTGGAGGTGGGTGCAGCCTCATGGTGGGAGAGAAAAAAGGGAGAGGAAGGAAGGAGGAGGGAGAGGGGTTTTCTCTTAGAGAGGACTTTACATAAGATAACACCAGGATGCTGGGTGGGTCCCAAGAGGGGAGTCTGAATACTAACACCCTCATTATACCTGTCATTGGTTTCCTAGTTCACTTAGACTCTATCCCATTTTTAACATGGCTTAGAGAGAGGAGTATTTCTCCAAATCAGCTTTTCTTCATGCGCAAATAACTCTGGGCCATCTATTATGTAGCATACATTTTTCACACAAAAGAGAATCCCTGGCTGACTCTAATCCCAGCACTCAGAAGGCAGAGGCAGGTAGATCTCTGTAAGTTTAAGGCCAGCCTGGTCTACAGAGTGAGTTTCAGGACAGCTAGGGTGGTTACACAGAGAAATTCTGTCTCAAAAAACAAATACAAAGAGAGAGAGAGAGAGAGAGAGAGAGAGAGAGAGAGAGAGAGAGAATTCTTTCTTCATGAAACTTGTCTTTAGACATTTCCAGCTCTTTCCTATCTTAGAGCCTATGTACAGACTTCTTGAAATGTGTAGGTTTGTTTTTTAAATTGGATTTAAAAAATTTTATGTGTGGGGGTGTTTTGTCTGCATGTATGTCTGTACAGCTCATTCATGTAGTGTCCACAGAGGACATCAGATCTCCTGAAACTGAAGTTACAGGCAGTGGTGAGCTGTATTTTGGGCACTAGGAACCAAACCTGGGTGTGTGTATGTGCCACTACACCTGGCCTCTCTTCTCATTTTGTTAAGTTATAGTAGTGTGTGTGTGTGTGTGTGTGTGTGTGTGTGTGTGTGTGTGTGTTGTCATGCAGGTGTGTTGGTATGTGTGAAGGTCAAGCTCAGCCTGTCAAGCTCACACACCAACTGCCTTTTCCCACTGTACTATCTCACTGTTCCTTTCCTGTTCTTTCCTTTTAGTTGTTTACACCTTTAGAAAAAGTAACCTGAAATCTGTTATACACCTCTAAATGTTTAATGCAAAACTAGATGGCCTAAGGTTTGGCATGGACCTGAGAGCCAACACAAAAAGCATAGTCCATGGAGGAAAATTTTTAAGCTGTACTTTATTAAAATAGAGATTTTCTGTTCTGCAAAAGAAATTGTCAAGAGACAAAAGAGAGGAGCTCAGTATGGTACAGACCTGAAGTCCTGGCACGGGGAGGTAAAGGCAGGAGGACCAGGGGGTGAAGGTCATCCTTGATTATATAGTCAGTTCCAGGCCATTCCCTTCTTGCCACTTGAGAACCTATTGAGAGGGGGGCATTAAGCTTGTGATGCAATCATTAAGCTTTCCTGCAATCTAAAATCACCTGGAACAACAGTCTCCTTTCAGAGATTGGCTGGTACACCCTGTCCATGTCTTGACTGAGCTGGGATGGAAGTTTCATACTGAATATGGGTGGAACCATTTCATGGGTTAGAGTGAAGAAAGCTAGCTGAGAGCAAGCATGCCAGTAGCATGGGTATAGTTATTTCTCTCTGCTCTTGACTGTGGCTATGGCTGTAACTACCTACTTGAGTCTATGCTTTGACTTCCTCCAAATAATGGGCTGTACTTTGTAAGTCAAATAAGCTCCTTTCTCCCCTCAGCTGCTTTTTATCGGGATGTTTTTTAACACAGCAACAGATGTGAAACTAGGACAAGGCCAGAGGCCTTAAGAAAACCCTTCCCAAAGAGGATACACTGGTGGCACACACCTGTGAAAAGATGATACAGTTAAAATGTAGAAAAACCTTCCCGAAGAGGATACACTGGTGGCACACACCTGTGAAAAGATGACACAGTTGAAATGTAGAAAACCCTTCCCGAAGAGGATACACTGGTGGAAAGATGACACAGTTGAAATGTAGAAAACCTTCCTGAAGAGGATACACTGGTGGAAAGATGACACAGTTGAAATGTAGAAAACCTTCCCGAAGAGGATACACTGGTGGAAAGATGACACAGTTGAAATGTACACCAATACAAAGGACAAGACCCCACCAAACACCTACTGGAATATCAAAGACTCGAACACTGGCTCTACCAAGTGCTGGTGCCAACAGAGAGCAACAGGTACTTCCATAGTTTCATAACCCAGAAATCATGCTCCTTGGAATTTATCCAAAGGAGATGATAGTCTAGGGTCACACAGAATTCATATATGGACGTTTACAGTAGCTTTTCCTATGAGGAGGAAAGAGTGATAAGAAACTTGTAGATAGAAAGATAGCAGAGAGGAGACAGACAGAAACACAGGACAGCTTCGGGAGGACCTGGATCAAAACCCAATGGTCCCTTCTGCCTCTTCAAAAGGGCTTTTTATAACAATGCCAAGGGGAGGGGCAAAAGATCTCCCCCTTGCTAAACTAAAGCACACTGCACAGCCAAGTGTAGACTCTTCCAAACACCTTGGTAACCATACCCATGGCCCAATCATCCCCTTATTCAGCCCCACTGGGTAAAGCAAGCTTAGACTCTCAGACCCTGAGTAAGTTCTCACTAGGAAACCTCTGTGGGTTTCCACAGTGGTGGAGGTGATTAGAGGAATGAGGTGTTTTAGGGCTGTTGAAATACTCTGATGTTATTACCATGGGTACATGTCATTGTGCCTTTGTCCAAACACTAGATTCTGCTCTGTAGTATAAGTAATAGGCTTTGGATGTATCAATGTAGACTTATCAATTGTAGCAAATGTACCACTCCTGTGGGGAATAGTGTTGATAAAAAAGGCTGTGGATGTTTGGGGACAGAGCACAAATGTGAGGTCTTTAGGTCTTCATTCTGTTCAGTTTATTTTTTGTGAACCTAAAAGTGTTCTAAAAAATATTGGGGATGGAGAAATGGCTCAACAGTGACAAGCACTAGCTGGAGGATCTAATGCCTTCTGCTGGTCCCCAAGGGCACCTGCATTCACATACACATACCCAAACCCCCAGACACATTAAAGAAAAAAAAAGCCAGCCATAGTGGCACACAGCTTTAATCCCAGTTCTTGGGAAATAGAGACAGATGGAACTGTGTGAGTTCAAGACCAGCCAGGGCTACACAGTGAGACCCTGTCAAGAAGGGGAGAAGGAAGGACAATTACCTGGCTCTGCTGGCATGACAACAACCAAAACAATGTGAGAGCCAGAAGCTGTCCTGTGTCTCCACCCTCTGCATGCTAAGAGTTCTCATAACTGACAGGGCACTGTCAAGACCTGTCTCGGGGCTTGAGAGGTGGCTCAGTGGTTAGATTCAATTCCCAACACTCACATGACAGCTAACAACATTCTATAACTCCAGTTCCAAGGGATCCAACACTCTCTTCTCATCTCTTTGGGCACTGCATACACGTGGTGCACAGACATAAGTGCAGGCAAAACACATACATACACACACACACACACACACACACACACACACACACACACACACAAAAGCTAAAAAATGTAAAAACTAACAAGATACTGTCTTGGAGTTCCCTGGTACTGATGCTGTCAGCACTCCAATCTTGGTAGACCTGATACTCCATTGCCCCCAAAATACTCCAGAAGGACCAGCTGTCCACTGGCCACAGTCTGCCTCTGCAAAATCTGGATCATGTTGACCCTTGGCCTCCTTTTTTTTTTTTTCAGAATGTCATTTTCTACCTATGTTCCTTCTCCAGAAATGTAATCTCAGCTGTAAGCAGCCTCTGGGTTGTTCTCTTCGGGTATTTTATTTTGTTGTTGTTTGAAATAAGATTTGGGCTAGATCTTCTTGCCCACACCTCCCAAATTCTAGGTGGGACTGCAAGTGTAGACCCATCCAGTTTTTATTCCCTCTTTTCCAATTTTGAGACAGGATTTCATGAAGCCCAAGCTGGCTTCAAATTCACTATGTAGCCAGGATACCCTTGACCTTAGCCTGTTGTTATTTTGGTCTTTCCACCTCATCCTTCCAGGATGTACCAACATACCAGTTTGTTAAATGTGATTTTGGAAATGGACCAAGAACTTCACACATACTATGGGCATTCTGAGCTTCTGCCTGTGTTAATGACATTAACCAAGTCCCTTCTGTGTTAAATTATGTTAATGGCATTCCATCACAGTCAGTCTTGAACCAAAGACATAAACATATCAACACATTGGAAAATTAGAGGAAAGAAGCATTTTTGTTAAAAATCTTCAGTTATCCCACATGAATACAACTCCGTTTGACTGTTTGTACTTTGATGCATTCATTTGATATATGAGGTATGTATTATATGTGTTGATGCAAATCCACAGCTCTCATCTTAAACAGAATAAGAGAGAGTTTACTCTGGAGTCATTTTTGAGTGATCACAGCCTGGGAACACAGATTTATGTTACCTCAATTCCATATCCCAATGTGAAAGCAGTTTCATGAAGTTCTATAGTTTTATAGGACAGAGAAAGTCATAAACCAAGGTGACTCTAAAATACATTGGTGTAGATGAACGGTCTTATTAAATAAGAAACATAGAGCCAAATGTAGAGTTAATAGCCCAAGAGGTCAGAGCAATAGCTAAGAGCTAAAAACCTTACCCTTCACTACTGCTGCTGTCCTTCCTCTCCACAAGAGACCTACTTCCTGTGTGTTTGTCCTTTTTATTGACTTTCTGTTCTGCCTTCTCATTCATTGGTTGTAAACCCAACCATATGACCTCCTTGTCACTGCCTGTCTGTACAGACCTCCAGGTCTTCTATGGTTGGTATTGAGATTAAAGGCATGTGTCTCCATGCTGGCTGTATCCTTGAACACACAGAGATCTACCTAGCTCTGCCTCCCAAGTGCTGGGATTAAAGGCGTGCACCACCACCGCCCTGGCTTTCCCTATGGCTTGTTAATAGCTCTGACCCCCAGGCAACTTTATTTATTAACATACAAATAAAATCACATTTCAGTACAAATAAAATATCACCATACATTGGTGAGTACTGTTCAGTTGTAACTTCCAGCTCATCCCTGCACGGAACACCCCATTCCTCCCCTCCCCACTCCACCCACTCAGAGAGTCTCAGAACAAAGGACAGGTGCCAAAAGCCCAGTTCCACATTCTTGGAGAGTACTGTGGCTTCCTCCCCTGATGCTGCCAGCCACCCAAGTCCTCATCTAGCACTCAGCTTTTAACTATACTTGGGCGCAAACCCAGCTTGTGGTGGACACATCATCACCCCTCACCTACAATCTATAAAACCTCCCTCCATTAGCTTGGGTGTGTGATTTCTCTGGCTTTGATCTCTGTGAGACCAATGAACCTGAACAGGAGTTGTTTTGCCCTTAAGAAACCTGTTGTTGTACTCTTTCAATTCAGCTTTATCTGGCTTACTGTGTCAGCAGATAAACTTATTATTTAGGGAAAAAAACCTATTAGGTACACCAGATGTGGGAAGCTTTTCTATAGGCTCAAAATGCTATTTAATGACATAGTTAGCTTTTGGATTGGTAAAAGCCAGAAGTCTGCTAAGTTAATAGAATATATATATATATATATATATATATATATATATATATTTGTCACAAAGTATTAGTTCTAATACAGAGGTGGGTAAGGAATGGCTGTTCCAGTGGACTAGAATTAGCCCAAGGTAAGGCAGTTAGCCTCTGGACCTGCAACATTCCAATCTCTGTAGTACTGAAATTCTATTCATCCAGTCAGTCTCTGTAGACACAGCTTCTTCTCAGGAGTTTCCATTGAGAAATGTCTGTGATGGTCTTAGCACCATGCTTTTTAGAAAGTGAAATCTACTAGGAAAGTTGTAGCCAAGTAAAAATCATTTTCATTGAGTTCTGTTATATTGGAGTTTATATACACATATGTATATATGTATGTATGCAGAATGGGAGTGACAGAGAGAATCAATGTAGTTTGCTTATCCTGTACTCCTGCCCATTAGGAGCAAGGTTGTTTGCTGGGGGATGTCTTTCTGTATGCTGTGAACATGTGTTGCTCTGATTGGTTGATAAATAAAGCTGCATTGGCCTATGGCAAGGCAGCTTAGAGGCAGGTGGAAATCCAAGCAGGTAGACATGAGGGGAAAGGAGAGGTGGAGAGACGCCAGCCTGCCACCCAAGGAACAACGTGCTAGCAGACTGGTGAGCCACGGAACATCTGGCAAAACATAGATTAATAGAAATGGGTTAATTTAAGATATAGGAACTAGCTAGTGAGAAACCTGAGCCATTAGGCCATACAGATTGTAAATAATCTAAGCAGTGTGCATTTACTTGGGATAAGCAGCTTCGGGATGCAAATGGGAGAGATTTGTCCCAACCACGGGCCGGGCGGGACACAGGAAAAGTTCTGCCTACAGTTGTTCCTTTGAACCAGGTCTGGAGCAGTCCCATTCTACAGTTCTTGTTGGTGGTCCCACTCTTTTCTTATTCACAGAGTCTGCTTTGCTATACTGTTTCCCTCTTGTACTTAGGGCACCAGTGGGGCAGAGATATCAGTGTCCCCAGTGATCAAGGTACTGGTAGCTTATTCTTAGCAAACTAGGGCACCATGAGTCCCAGTCTAGAATAGAATCAATGGTCCAACTACATAGCAGATGGCAGAAATCAGACTCAGGGCCTCAGACAAAGGAGAACATGGCATGTTTTCTCCTCACGTAAGTCAGCTCTTCTGCCCTGGCCTGCTAGAGTCCTCTATTTCTGTCTTATCTCCTACTGGGATCCTGATTTCCACCAGACTGCTTAGGAAAGGTGAAAGCCTAATCCAGTTTCTCTTCCTGTGTCTTACAGATTTTGCTGTAGGCATCCCTTGGAGGCCTACAGCTCTTATCTCATGCTTGTCTTCTGCTCTACCTTGTAGCTGGAATCACACTTTTACTGTAACTTAGTCATAGTCAATGGTCTTTTGTGTATTCACAGAGCCATGTGGACATTATTATGATCTTCTATCTTAGTCACTGTTCCACTTCTATGAAGAGACACATCACCAAGGCAACTCCTATAAAAGAAAGCAATTAAGTGGGAGCTTGCTTATAGTTTTAGAGGATTAGTCCATGATCATCATGGAGGGAAGCAGACAGGCATGGCACTGGAGCAGTAGCTAAGAGCTTTACATCCTGATCTGCAGGCAGCAGGCAGAGAGAGAGACTGGGCCTGGTATAGGCTTTGGAAACCCCAGATCCCACTCCCAGTTCTACCTGAGGCCCCATTTTACATATTAGTGAAACCAATAGGACACAGATGCTGGTAGGGACTGGATACCCTAAAAGGTATTAGAGGAAAGAGCATAGCTGTTCCCAGGGTGCTATGATAGCATGAGGCAGATGAATTGCTCTAGTCACAGGACCCATGCCCAGGCCAACACAAAACATACTCCCATGTTTTCTTTTATGTGCATTGTGTTTGTTTGGGTAGGTTTTTTTTTTTTTTTAACAGTATTTATTATGTATACAGTGTTCTATCTGCATGCCAGAAGAGGGCACCAGAACTCATTATACATGGTTGTGAGCTGCCATGTGGTTGCTGGGAATTGAACTCAGGACCTCTGGAAGAGTAGTCAGTGTTCTTTACCTCTGAGCCATCTCTCCAGCCCATGTTTGGGTAGTTTTTGTTTTATTACTCTTTGTTTGTTTTGGCCTTTCTTGTTTTTTCTTTCTTTTCTTTTCTTTTCTTTTTTTGAGAGGGAAGGACAGAGATAGAGAAAGAGCATGAAGTGAGGTGGGTGGGGAGTATCTGGGGGAGGGGAAAGAATATAAGCAAAATATAGTATGTGAAAAAATGTATTTTCAATAAAAATTAAAATAATACATATAAGAAAGAAAACCAATTGTCTTTACATTACAGCTGCAATTGCAGTGGCCCTAAAAGCCAGTGTCCAGTGGAGAGTTGAGGGAGGGGATGAATATGATTTAAATGCATTGTATGAAATTCTAAACCAACTAATAAAAATTTTCTTAAAATTAGGAAACTAAAGGCTTCATTGGCTCCTTCCTATAATGGCCTTGCCATAACATGTCTTGTTTGAAAAAAAAAATCAAAACCAAAATCTAGCAAAGCAGGAAGCATAGCCACCAGGAGGCTTCACCAAAGCACACCTCTTACTTGATTTTGATTCACAGTTGGTCTGAGGATTTATCAGAAGCATCTTTATTTCCTAAATTATTTCTTTGTGCTTAAATATAAAAGTGAATACAATTGTTCCAATAATACTCTTGGCAGAATTTCACACTATAACTCTACAGGTTTCCAAAGTGCTTTTTAGTTTAAAGTCCACATCCTTAGTCTGGACTTCCCATTGTTAAATTTTATGGGTTTTCTTTTAGTCTTTAATCCCATAATTTAACTCTTTATTTACCTTAAGCCTCAAACTTGGAAGGATTTTTTCATATACAGTTAATCATCTATTATGCCTGAGCCCCTTGCATTTGACTGTGCATGCCCAGTTCTGTTAGCAGTTCCTCAGAGCTCCAGTTTCATAAGCCTTTCGTCAGTTGCTGCTCTCTTCTGAACACTCTCCAAGCTTCCTTCTCTCTTTATACAGTGTGGCATGTAAATTGAAAAGTGCAGTTTGTTCCAACTGATGCCTGTTCAATGCCAAATAAAGCAAAAACAATTGCTCCACTCCCTTCACACATGTGCTCAGTACCACCCTGTGAAGACTGTGTCAGCGCAGGGAAGATCCAGCCAGCTAACACCAAACAGAAATGCTGCATCTCACTTGGCTTTGTTTCTGGTATCACTGTTTTAGCTGATATTTTTACATACTTGTTCAGGCAATCCAGTAGCTGGTTATCCATTAAATGTTAAGTTATTAGAAAGGACTTCATGTGCACACGTTTTTCTTTCTTTCTTTCTTTCTTTCTTTCTTTCTTTCTTTCTTTCTTT
>CABHPP010120050.1:25681-44754 GCA_902168425.1 Peromyscus attwateri | reverse complement strand
ACACACACACACACACACACACACACACACACACACACACACACACGATCTCTTCTGCTTGAGTGGCCCCTCCCCACTCACTTCTCCTGCCCTGAGCCTTCAGAGCTGTTCTGAAACGGAATTCTGGGGACCAGTGTTTGGCTACCTTCAAGAGCTTTGCTGGTGGAGAATGAGAAGGTCAAGAGTGCTGTTCCTGGGACAGCTAGTGACGGCCCCCCATCCCTGAAAAATGTGGCTCCCTTGCATTCTATACAACCTTTCCTGAAATGCCTTTATTGTAAGGAACTTTCCTTGGGCATGTCCCTCCTTCCTTCTGGCCTAGAATCTCCATTTGTGCCACAAGGAAGAGAACAGATGAACCTTAAAACGCTTTCCTTTGTGACATCTGATGACCTGCCAACTCTTGCATTCACCCAAGGGCTTCTAGGTACCTGGTTCAATAGCAACCCGCAAGACAAAGCATCTACCTATGGAAGAACAAACAACTGTAGATCAGAGCAAGGGGTTGGGTCAGTGAGGACAATTAGTGAAGAGAACAACCCCAGACGTGGGGGCCTCAGAAAGCTGTATGGTGAGGTGATCCTCTTTCTCTCTCTCTTTCTTTCTTTCTTTCTTTCTTTCTTTCTTTCTTTCTTTCTTTCTTTCTTTCTTTCTTCTTCTTTTTCTTCTTCTTCTTCTTCTTCTTCTTCTTCTTCTTCTTCTTCTTCTTCTTCTTCTTTTTTGAAACAGAGTCTCTCTCTACACAGCCCGGCTGTCCTGGGACTATGTAGACCAGGCTGGCCTCGAACTCACAGAGATCCACCTACCTTTGCCTCCTGAGTGCTGGGATTAAAGACGTGCACCATTTGATTTCTGTTGTCTGTGCCAGAAGGAAGCAGCTACAGCAGGAGGGTTAAGGGGAGGGAGGATGGTCGATCTGTCCTTGGGTGGACTTTAGAGAAATGGGATAGGGTGGGGACTGTGAGCTCCCTGGGGAGCCCTGCAGGTAGGGCTGATGACATGGGCTTTGTTCAGTGAGAGTGTGTGCAGCTGTGTTCTGAGAAACCTAGTGAAGCCCTAGTCTCCTGGAAGTTGCTCCTGACAGACTCGGAGGTCACAGATTTCCCTGCGTTGTTGAATCTGGGTATGTAGGCCTCCACCCTCTGCTTATTCCACACACTTCAGGACATGCCCCAAACCCTTCTACACAATAAACAAGGTGCGAGAGAAGGCTTCCTGGGGGTGGGGCAGAGAAGGGCACATCTAAAGGAGTCTACAATAACATCCTAGCTTCAGACTCAGTGTTCACAGGCAGCACTCTGGGGTCTTCGAAAGCTTCATGACAGAGAGAAGGTGTGAGGAGTTGGGGTGG
The DNA here is from genome assembly GCA_902168425.1 of Peromyscus attwateri. Taxonomy (NCBI): domain Eukaryota; kingdom Metazoa; phylum Chordata; class Mammalia; order Rodentia; family Cricetidae; genus Peromyscus; species Peromyscus attwateri. The sequence goes on along the minus strand of CABHPP010120050.1, from coordinate 43,403 downwards.
GGCTCCTTGTATACTTTCAGTCAGCGACAATACCCATTTCCCCTTGGCCTCCCTGAGAGGGTGAGTTGAGTCACAGCAGACTCTATCAGGTTAACAGACAGGAAGGGGAAGCATGAGTGAGGGCTACTGGGGGAGATGGATAGGTATGTGCTGTGGAGGGCAGAGGAGTCCATGCCAGGAAGTTGTTTTCTGGCTCCCTTGTCTTTTGCTTCCACCCCAGCTCCTTGGCCTCTTCCTCGCTCCATTCCTATCCATGGCCCTTCCTGTCTGGAGAGAAAGGTCTCACACCCTCTCCAGAGACAGTGTGGGATGGTAGATCCCAGAAGTGGCAGAGCTGGCCACTCTGGCGTCTATGACAGGTCTTGAACACTGTGGGAACAGAGCCACAGGGACTGTTCCTGAAGCGAGGCCCCTCAACATTGCTCTGAGTGCTGGGTCCTAGACCATGGAACACTTTGTCTGCAAGCCAGGGTGTCCAGAATCCCCAGCCAGTGACACCCCTGCCCAGGCTGATTTCTGCTCTCTGTCAGGCATGCTGTCATCCCTTCATCCTGCCTGCACACACGCCCAGCTCAGTGTGGGGCTCCGCTGGGGCCCTGGGAGCTCCCTACCCAGCAGCTTCAGCCTGCAGGATATATTTACTTTAAAAAAAAAAAAGAACCGCCTAACATTTTGATTTCTCACCCAGGGGCTGGAGCCTGGTGGCTGTTCCCTACACTCTGGCCCTCACAGTTTTTTATAGACACCCCAGCACACACACACACACACACACACACACACACACACACACACACACGCCAAGAGAGACACACAGGAATACACACTCACAAAGAGACTAATTCATATCCACACACAAACATACCATCCCACAGAAAACACATGCAAGCACCCTCAAACTTCCCTGAACACAGTGTCTCCTACTGGGTGTCCCTAACACACAGCCTCATCCACACACAGCAATACCCGCTCTCCCCCACCAAGGCCACAGCACACACTCAGCTGTGCACACAAACGGCAACTCAGCCAGGAGGGGAGGAAGGGCCCGCCTGCTTTCTTCTTGTTGGAAGCGAGGTTACAAATTTCCCACTTTCCATGAGATCCAGTTTCTCACCCTTCCCCCATTAGAAAAAAAAAAAAAAGGATCCTTTCAGGCCTCATCTTTTCTTGGGTCCTGCCCAGATAGTGCTGTGACTTTAAGGAAGTTGGAGAGAGAGAGAGAGAGAGAGAGAGAGAGAGAGAGAGAGAGAGAGAGAGAGAGAGAGAGAAAGGGCGAGTACACATGAACAACCCAAAATTTGGCCCCTTTCCCCTCTAGTTTCTGGTGTCATTTATGAAACAGGGTCCCTGTTGCCGAAGCTCATTTTTGTTTTGTTGAAAGGCGTCTAGGCTGCACAGATCCTTCCCTGCATCCCCTGCTCAGGACTATCCTGGGCACCCTGGTCAGCGGGGTGTACAAAGCAGCCAGCCCCCTCCTCCAGCATCCTGGTCCTGCCTGGCAGTCCTAGTCCTTCCGTGCTTTGGTTCTATCCATCTTAAGAGAGGCTCAGCTTGACTTCGGAAGAGCAGTTTGGAGGTAAGTCAGGGAAGAGGGAGTTCCCACAGCTGGGGGGGAGGGAGTTGGGGGTGGAGGTCTGCTAGGCGCTGGCTGGTTTCTTCTTCCATTCCTGTGAGTTTGACGGACTTAGAACAGGCCCTTTCTCAGAGCCATCCAGAGAGCATCTGCTCGGACAATCTCAACTCCAGAACTCCCAGCTGCATTTGGGATGAGCCTCTGGCCCCCTGCCTTAGTTGAGAGGTCCTGGTTGGTTTATTTAGGCAGCTGCCTGGGGTAGTTTGAACTGAACGGGCCACGGAGTGGGAGGGGTGGAGGGTGTGTGTGCGTTGCACAAGGGGCCTTGTCTGGACTAGGGCAGCAAAACATACCTATGGGGGCTCCAGTGGGAGGGACTGTAGCCAGGATGTGGGAGGGCAGGAGGGAGGTCCTGTGAAGGGCTGGGGGAGGGGGGTGGCTGGAAAACAGATTTCAAGTCATAAAGTCAGCTAGCAACAGGCCGAGGCAGAAAGAGCTCTGTGCAGAGGAAAAGCTGGGGTCGCCTTCCATCCTGTCTTCACCTTGTCTGCCTACACGACCTTGGCAAGTCCAAGCCCTCTTATGGGCCTCAGTTTCTTCTCCTAGGGAGTGAGGGTGGTGGGTTAGGTGGTAGTGTCTGGCTGGATTATGCAGGGCCTTCTAATGGTTGGGGTCTGAGGAGGGATAAGTCCTCTCTGTGAATCCTTAAGCTCACCTGGGTGGCATGTCCTTCTTTGTAGGAGGTACCATGCGGGCACCGTGCCTGCTTTGCTGGGCTGTTCTCCTGAACCTGGCACACGCTTGTCCGGAGTCCTGTGATTGTGGGGAGAAGTATGGTTTCCAGATCGCAGACTGTGCCTATCGTGACCTACAGGCTGTACCACCAGGCTTCCCAGCCAATGTGACCACACTGAGCCTGTCAGCCAACAGGCTGCCAGGCCTGCCCAAGGGGGCTTTCAGGGAGGTCCCCCTACTGCAGTCACTGTGGCTTGCACACAATGAGATCCGCTCGGTGGCTGCTGGTGCCCTGGCCCCCCTGGGCCAGCTCAAGAGTCTGGACCTCAGCCACAACCTCATCTCTGAGTTTGCCTGGAGCGACCTACACAACCTCAGCGCTCTGCAGCTGCTCAAGATGGACAGCAACGAGCTGGCCTCCATCCCCCGGGATGCCTTCCGCAGCCTCCATGCCCTCCGTTCGCTGCAGCTCAATCACAACCGCCTGCACACGTTGGCCGAGGGCACCTTCGCTCCACTCACCGCGCTCTCCCACTTGCAGATCAACGACAACCCTTTTGACTGCACCTGTGGCATTGTGTGGTTCAAGACATGGGCCCTGGCCACCGCGATGTCCATTCCAGAGCAGGACAACATTGCCTGTACTTCACCACATGTGCTGAAGGGCACCCCACTGAGCCGCCTGCCACCCCTCCCCTGCTCAGCACCCTCAGTGCAGATAAGCTACCAGCCCAGCCAGGATGGAGCAGAGCTGCGGCCTGGCTTTGTGCTGGCACTCCACTGTGAGGTGGATGGACAGCCGGCCCCCCAGCTTCACTGGCATATCCACACCCATGGTGGCAAGGTGGAGATTGTCAGTCCTAATGTAGGCACTAATGGACGTGCCCTACCTGGTACCCTTATAACCAATGGGCGGCCACGCTTCCAGGCCTTTGCCAATGGCAGTCTGCTTATCCCTGACTTTGGCAAGCCGGAGGAGGGCACCTATACCTGTCTGGCCACCAATGAGCTAGGCAGTGCCGAGAGCTCTGTGAACGTGGCATTGGCCACTCCAGGGGAGGGGGGAGAGGATGCATTGGGGCGCAGGTTCCACAGCAAAGCAGCGGAGGGCAAGGGCTGCTACATGGTTGACAACGAGGTACAGCCATCTGGACCCGAGGACAATGTGGTTATCATTTACCTCAGCCGCGCTGGGGCCCCAGAGGCTGCCATAGCAGCAGAAGGGAAGCCTGTGCAGCAGCTCTCGGGCCTGCTTCTGCTAGGCCAAAGCTTGCTTGTTCTCTTCCTTGCCTGCTTCTAACCACACCCTGCCCCGGCTGGCTGGAGCAGCCCCAGGGCCTTCCTAACTCCTCCTGACCCTGCCAATGTTCCTTCTAAGTACCGTGAGGTCTGGAGTTGGTGAGGCCTGAGGTTGGCCTGGGGACTTCACATTTTCCTACCTCCCTTTCTGAGCTCTTCCAGGCCACTCATTATTCTGACTTGTCGATTTGCTCAGAGCTAGCAACTAGGATAGAATTGTATCTCAGAACTCGTCATCTCTGGTACTAATGGCTGCTAACAGCATTGCCCATGCTCCTATCAGGGGCAGCATGCTAACAGGGCAAAAATAATGCCCTTACCCTGGCCCACTTTGAGAGTTCTCGGCACTGAGGTAAGGAGCTTGGGGAGGCCACCCAGGTGAGCACCGGGGCTGGTGTGGAAAGGAACCTGGAGTGGCCAGTCCAGGATCTGGAAAGGAAGTACTGCAGGCAAGGACTGGGAAGGCTGAGCACTCTCCCTGTCTTCCTAATGCCCTCCGATGAAATGTGGAAATTGTCCCTGGCTGGGCCTCTCTGTTCTCTTATCCCACATCCCACAGCCTGTGCCTGCCTCCCAAGACACTTGCCCCTCCTTTGTTTCCATGTATGTAGCCTGCCCCTCCGAAGAGGCTAGCCAGTTTGGGGTAGCAGAAAAAAAAATAAACAACATTTCTGCTGCTCCCCTTTGTCTGCCGGGAATTCTTTTGGGATCAAAGAGTCCTTATGAGAGGATGGGATGGCCACATGTGAGAGTTGTGCCGACACAAGACAGGAACCCGCTGGACACAAGTGCAGGGTGTTTCCAGTAGCATGGGAGGGGAGCTCAGACCCATCACTGGGTCCTAATATGAGCCAAACTGTAGATTTTCCGTCTCCAAACTGGCTCACGAGATGGAACGTGAGCATCGCTTTCTGCATTTTGGAAAGGGGTGAGGTGAAAAGCCTGCATTGAAGACCCAAGAAGAGTCTTAGGAAGAGAGAGGAATAGAGTTGGGGGACATTTGGGGCAAGAGCAAGGAACGAGGCTGAAGGATGGGGAAGTAGGGGACAGAGGATGAGGACGAAACCAAAGACAGCCTGGAGGAAGGGGACAGGGGATAACGGTACACTCCAGCTTTCCCTCTGGAAAGAGGACATGGCCCCAGAAGGGATGCTCCAGCAGAGTAGAAACCTCTGACCTTTACAAGGGAGGCCTGGGAGTTGGGGGCTAGCCACAGTGTGAGGTCGTATACAGGCCTGCCAGTGGAGACGCTGCAGAACTCCAGGCCTGGGAGATGTCTCCCTACTCCCCGCCTTTAAAGGTTGGATGTGTGCACACAGGGACAGTGACCTCCAGGGGAAGGCCTGCCCCTCTTTCCAGCCCCAGGACGGCTGGACTCAGCAGAACGAAGGCAGGAGGTTGAGGAGTCTGGAGGAGCAGCTGCAAGCTTGGCAGCTGGCCAGCCCCTCCCCCACACTGGGGTCCACACGTGAGGCCTCCTTTCTCCCTCATCCTTCTGGCTCATGTCGAGTCCTTGTTAGCCATCAGCCAGTCATCATCCAGGGTCAAGAGTGTCTTCATGTCTGAGGGAAAGCACCAGGATGGAGCCATATCCTAGATGCTGTGTTCCTTTGGGTAAGTTACTGCCCATCGCTGGGTTTCAGGTGTGTTAGAAATCAAATGGCAGAGGGCTGGGAATGTAGCTGACTTGGCCGAGTGCTTGCCTGGCATGCATGAGGCCCTGGAATAGTGGTGCATTGCCTGTCATCTGGACACTCAGGAGGTGGGCACTCAGGAAAAAAAGTCAAGACGACCAGATTCTTACGCTACATAGCAAATTTGAGGCCAGCCCAGGCTACATGAGATCCTATTTCCTGAAAAAACACAAAGAAAAGGTAGTGTCTTAAAGGTCCATCTGACTGACCTAGACTTGACAGTTCCGACTTAGAGCCCAGCATCCCTGCTCCACTCACCACTAAGGAGGCTGGGCATCCTGAAGGTCCATCTAGCACTTTTCGTTTACCACTTGAGGCAGAGCAACATGGGAACTATTGTGTCCAAGTGAATTAGCTACTCCTCTGCTTCGGTCTTTTGTGGCTTCCACTGTCCTCAATGTATAGCATGAATTCCCAGCCATGGGCCCTCTGACTGGCTGTTCCCGTGTGGACCACCCCTATCTTCGCTTCTTATGATGCCTGTGAAGAAGCTGGGTCATCTTCATCTTTACGTATCCTATGCCCACCCCCACCCCCAGTATACCCTTTTCCTGATCTTCATCTGGCTGAATCAGTTTTCTACATCACCTCCTCCAAGTTGTTTCCTTGGATCTTCTCCCATCTTCAGTGTGAAGCAGGCCCCTTCCTTTGACCCTTTGTCTTGTGACCCAGCCAGATTATATTCTCTTGTGACTGTCTCCTTGTTAAGGGCAGAGGCAGAATCGGAGTTTTCCTCCTGTGACTGTGTGGGTTATTGACACCCCACATAAAGATATTTTGCAGTAGGCTGAGAAGGACTTAGAGCATGCTTTCTTTGGCTCCCTGGGCAGCCCAGATCATGTGTTTGGAGGGCCAGGAGGTACCTCTGGTGTGACCCGTGTATGTGTTTGATCTATAGTTGGGAATAAACGGGCATGATTTTGAGGTTCCCTGACCCAAACAGGGTGGGGAGGCATGGTGAACCACATCTAGAGCATCTCTCTGATTCATACATCCTCCATCTCCTCCAAGACCCCAATGTGTCTGCATCTCCACTGTCCTTCTGCATCCTTGGTCCACTGCCTGCCTGATCTTCCTCTGCTCTGAATGACACCTCTCTCCCCTCCGTGTCTTTCTTTATCCCTTAGAGTCTCTACCATCCTGCAGCTTCTTCTCCCCTTTCTTTAAATGGGGAGAAAGAGTTCCTGCCCATTCTTTAAAACCTGGAAGTCCAGCATCTACACTGCCCAGGAATGGCCTTGTAGGGTCCCCAGTCATCATCACACAAAACTGGGGGTTCTCTCTATCCTCACCCAGTGTCCATCCCAGCACCCCAAGTGCCCCCCGACTCCCCCAGATCAAGCTCAGATTAGATTTACTGACAGTGTAGTGGTTCCCCTGAGAGCCCTCCCCTGTGAGGAGGAATGCTCCTCAGGGGCACATTTATTACGGGGAGCACACTAGCTTCTTTCATGACAACTAACAGCGTTAAAACTACAAAAATATGTAGCTCTTGGACCAGGCAGCTCAGTGGGGCCTCTTGGAGTCTGACTTGGCTGCGTAGGAAAGGGTGGTAGGGAGAGAGGAAGGAGAAAGCTAGGCCAGAGAGGAAGCCCACACAGGCTCCACCTTCATGGTGGGAGGGCTGGGACTGAGGTGGGGCCAGCTGGGATGGGAGACACCCAGACCTTTCATCACCAGCAGGGAGCAAAGGGGCCTCACTGAGGTCTGGCAGGCTGATGGCAGAGCCAGTGTGGGGAGGAGAGGCCTAAACGTGGCCACCCCTGCTCTGCCAGTTCCAAGACCGGGGGGCCCACCAGCTGTTTTCTCTAGAGCCCTAGCTGGGAGCCTGGTGGACAAGCACAGACCAAAGTCCTCTTGAGGCTGGTGGTGTAGACACCGCGACTCCAGTCCCCTGATCCCACAGGGATCTGCTGGCTGGCAGAGCTGCCGCTGGGGGAGGGGAAGTGCTGACATGGGCAGGAGGGAGGGTGGTAGACGGGAATGCACCTCAGCACATAAGAGCAGCGTGGTGTGGTTTTCCTCACCCTCAGGGCTGGGTGCCATTGGTCTTGGCACCACTCAGGGCTGCCTTCCGCAAGGCCTGCAGGCTTGGGTTGTGTAGCAGCGTATAGGCCAGGCCCCAGCGGGCCCTGCTCTGGCTGCCTTTGGGTCCTGTTCCCTTGGCCATCAGGTCCTTGGTCTGTAACAATTGCATTCCTGAGAGAGAGAGAGAGAGAGAGAGAGAGAGAGAGAGAGAGAGAGATATCTTCGGTGAGTCCCAGCCAAGCCTCCACAGGCCCCAGACCTGAGAGGGGTTTGAAACCTCCAGGCACAGCCAGAGTTCTAGCTAGCAGCTAGGGAACGGCAGAAGGCTGGGCTGCAGAAGCATGTCCCCCTGCTGCTGGAAGAGGAGGGAGGGGATGAGGTCTGTGAGGAACCACAAGCATCAGACTAGCAGCAGGAGGTGGGGGTTGAGGGAGGGAGGGCCGGCAGGCCTAATGTCCCTACCATAGACCTCCTGGGCGGAGAAGGAGGTGGCGTTCTCCAGGAGGGGAGTACCAGGACACTCATTCTATTTTCTGTGCACACATAAGGTACATGTGTGTGCAAGTCCATATTAAAGAAAAAAATTACCCTGAGACCAGTCAGGAGGGTGACAGCAGAAAGCTGAAGGACAGAAGACGGGAGACTTCCTGCTGCTCTCTATTTTGGAGAGGTCTCCTGTGACTCCTTCCCGAGAAACTGGGAGTCTACATCCCCAGCCCAGGTGAAGAAGTACCTTCTTCTTCCTCTGCTGGTCTGATGCTGTCCTGAGGGGCCAATGGGGGCCGGGGCTGAGGACTTGGCGCATGAAGGAGCAGGGTGCAGAAGGCTATGACTGCTGGATGGGACTGGCTGGCCTCAATCCTCAGGAAGTTTCGGTATGTGTGATAGCCTAGGATAGGTTGGGAACAGAATGCTGAGGCATGAGGAGCCCATGGCAGACTAGAGGTACCCAGAAACAGCAAGAGGCATCTAGGGAGATGTGTACACACTGGCATCCGACCAAGCATGGCACACACACACACTGCACACAGGCACTGGCACCCTTGTTAGAATACACCACACCCACCCTGCCACCCAAGCTTGTCCTGCACCAAGAGGCTCTGGCATTTCTCAGCACTCACACTGCACACACCTGTGGAGCCCTGGCAGTGCACACACACAGCCTTACACCACAGGGCCTTGGCAATGCTCACACACCTGCTGCACGTGAGTGCAGAAGCTTACATGCACAGATCCGCTTAGAGCTTAAGGTGGGGCAGCTCCTTGGACAGCTCAGCGCCCCCCCCCCCCATCCCTGCCTAGTGACCTTACCTGGATCCAGGGATGCCGCTCTGGGTGGCAGCAGGCTGAGGTCCATCTGGCCGAGGTGAACAGTGTTGTAGAGGGTAGAAAGAAGCACCCGCCAGAGCGCCACTATAGCTCCCACCAGCGTGTTGATCGGGAAGAGAAGGAAAGTGGCTACGCAGAGCATGCGCCTGAGGGTAAGGAGGAGAAAGGCTCAGGCAGGCCTCGCCTAGAGTCCTGTGCCAGGCCAGGGTCACAGCTCCATGCCCACAGGCACTGCTGTTACCCAGCGACTGACATTTATTGGGTGGGCCTTTGTACCTCCCAGGGAAACCAAAGTTTACTAGCAGGTGTGTCTTCCTCTATCACTCTTCCACCTCGTTTTTTTTTTTTTTTTGAGACAGGATCTCTTGCTCAACATGGAGCCCACCGATTCGGCAAGACTAAGTTGGCCGGCAAGCCCCAAGGATCCTCCAGGCGTGTGCCGCCGTTTTGTGGGCGCTGAGGGTCAACTGAACTCAGGTCCTCATGCCAGCACAGCAAGTGCTTTACCAAATGAGCCATCCCCTCAGCCCTCCACCTGTGTCTGTGTGACCCTGGTGTTCCCACCTTCTTCCTCCTCTGTCCCGCCCCCCATCCACAAACTCCAGCTCCTCTTCGGAGCCAAGATTTTCCCACACCCTTGCTCCAAGGTGAGGAGGAGTTTGTGGGGGAAGAGAACACCAGTGATTCTCAAAGCAAGAAAGGCTCCTGGCAGAGCTGGGCAAACAGCTCAGTGGCAGAGTGTGTGTCTACCATGCCCTAGGCCTGGGATTTGCAAGGTTGTGGGTTCTTATCACCCCCAAAATCTCCTGGGAGGAGGTTGGCTCTGTGACAGATGGGAAAGAGGCATTTTAGAAGGCAAAATCTACAGAAAGAAGCATCTGGGACACGAGGGAACCACAAACTCAGGGGCCGTCTTACTGGTTGGTCAGCTCTGGGGAACCATGGTGAGTCTCCAGGAAGACCCAGCGGGCTGCTATGTTCTGCAGGATTACTGCCAAGGCCAAAGTTAGCCAGAAGGGCCTGTATGTAGGAAGGATGAGGAAAGGGGTGTCATTCGAGGGCCCTTTGGAAAGTCCCAGAGCCCCTGATCTTTGCCTCACTCACCATGTGGATTCCAGGGATCGGAGGAGCAGGAGGTTCCTGCCATGGAGCAAAGGCATGAGCACCAGGAAGGCCAGGATGGTGGTCCCCAAGAAGAAGATGACCTGCTGCACCAGGAGCCCTGTAGGGGGCAGAAGGGACAAGGGGACAGACAAGGTTCTGTGGGAGCCAGCTTACCCTGCACTCCAGCAAGCTTCTGTGGCCACTTCCATTCCATGTCACTGCCTGAGCCTTGGATTCTTCTCTAAAATAGGGATGCTAGTCCCTGCTTTGGAGGGCTGTTGTAAGACTCCGGTAGCCTCAGAATCCATGGTATTGCCCCCAACTTGATCCTGAGTTTTGGGGCACAAATTACCTTTAAAATGAGCATGTGCATGCCTGTGAATCAGAGCTTAGTACCTGTGGGTGCTTAGTGTGGCTACGGAAGCCATGGGGCTCTACAGCCATCTGGGATGATGTATGCAGAAGGGCTTGGGATTGCTAAGGTTGACCAAGATGAAAATACAGCTTTTAGTTCTACTATTTTCCCTATCCTACATCACCTTCCCTCCTGCCCTGGGTGAGAATGGGAGATCTCAAGGCCAGCTCTAGCCTTTGGATTTGCAGGAGAGGCCAAGTCCCTCATAGTTTTAATGTGTTATGCATTGTGGTGTCTAAGCGGAGAACTTGAGACATGGTCTAGAAAAGTCCTTGAGGGTCATCTGACTTGAGGTCTCTCAGGCAGCACTGCTGAGCAGCCCTCATATGTCCATGGAACCTTGCTTGCATCCCCAGGAACGAGGAACTCGTCACCCTGAGGCAGTGCATTATGGCCAGCCTTCCCTTACAGAAGCAGCTGTGCACCATCTTGAATGTGCCACATCCAGACCCAGATCCATCTTGCCCATAATGTGAAGGGCTCCCCTTTTGGGGGACTCTTACATCACTAATCCAGATGTTCTTGTCCTGCCCAGCCCAGGAAAACCCTTGCCAAGCACCCACCCTTCCCACCAGGGCCCAGCTCTAGGAGCATGCATGGCGAAGGGGGCTCACCAAGGCAGCTGAAGGCTGTCTGATAGGCGCTGAAACTCATCCAGCAGACTACGGCTTGGCGAGAGGGATGAGTACTCTGAAGTGGGGGACCCAGGTCCAGGGCAGCCCCTCGGTGCAATGCTTGAAGATTGGCCCTGGGTTGAGAACAGTGACCTCAGGGAACAACATAGTACCTCTAAATGGTAACCCAGGGCGAGCATCTGGCCATCAGCAGGGAACCTTAGGGCTGCAGGAGCCTGGAGGTTAACAGTCTGGGATTGGTCTTCCAGAGGAGGTAAGGTCTATGTAGTCTTAGGAGACCCCAGACAGAGGCACAACCTGAACCATCACTGGGAATGATGGAATTAGAACCCAGCTGGGCCTCCAGGCAGAAAGGCAAGGCAGAGAGCCTCAAATGTCAGGGCAAGTAGGGCCAGCTCTGTGGTCCAAGACCCTGAGTAGGAACGCTGAAGCCTGTTGAGTGCCCAGAGTAGGTGAACCAGTCCTCTGCATTGTTCATTTCTCAGAACAACCTCCCCAATGCCCCCTCCACCTTATGGGGTACCTGCTCACCCTCCATCTTCCACTTCTCTGTTTTACTCATGTGGTCACTCCTGCCTTTGGTACCCTTCGTCCCTCAGCCTCAGCCTCTTCCACCATTGGAACTGGATTCTTCATTACCAGCCCTCTAGGGCACCTTCTCACAGGCAAAATCCCTGGCAATGTATCATGCCTTGTACGACTCACAGATCTCAAGGACAACCATACATGCCTGGGGCAGGTGAGGCCCACCTTCTCCTCCCACCACATACAATCAACCGGTGGTGGTGGTGGTGGTGGTGGTGGTGGTGGTGTTGCTCTGTGGCAAACTGGCCTACAGAGGCTTCTCCCTCCACCCTGGATTGGGATCCCTCAAGTCCCCTGCCCTGCCTCTAGACTGGAGTGTCAGGGCCTGTCACTGACCTGTGAGTCCCCAGGGAACGGATCAGGAGCAGGAAGGTTAATGAGCAGGACAAGACCAGAGCCGAAATGTAGCATGCTGGATGAGAGACAGAGAGCCGGGGAAGACAGGGGCTAGAGGATCTTCCACAGACTCTGACCCCTATACCTCACCCCAAGGGGAAACCACTGGGCCCCAGCTCCAGTTCTTAGGTCAGCATGAGCTGACACCCTCTACAGCCCCATCTTGCCCAGTAGTATGTGATAGCCAAGAAAGAGAAAGGGCAGCTTTGAGCCACAGACCCGGCCTTCACCTTGGTTTTGTTGCTTACATTGTTATGACCCCTGCAATGAGAGATTCCTACCTGGCATCTGCCTGCAGCTCCCCACTTCCTGCCCATATGGCTGGCCATCAAGAGGGCCTTGTGACAATCACAAGCTTCACTGATGGCCATGATGCTGTGGCCCACCTCCCAGAATGACCCTGGCCATAAACCCATCTGCACTTGTAGTAGTGGCTTTGATCAGAACGCAGAGAGTCGTGCCCTGCGCCTACTACAATGAAGGAGGTAGTGAGTGTTACCTATTCTCTTCTGGGTGGGGCCCTTCTTCTCAACTATCTCCCGCACACCCCTGACCACACCCACAGACAGACACTAAGACAGTCAGGTCCACAGTCTCTGTAACGGTGGATAGAGAGCTCTGAGTACATGTGTAAGAATCTCGTGGATGTAGCTGACATGCTTTCAACCCACATGCCAGCCAGCCTCACTTAGACCCTCACAGCAAGCCCACAGGGTCTCTCATGGGAATTGTTCAGGGAGGGCTTGACAGCTCAGACCCCTATATGCTCCCCATTCTCTTCCCTACACCACGAACATGCCCTGGGACGGCGTCAGGAGAATATGCAAAGCAGCCACACCTCCATCTGCAATGTTGGCAGCCTAAGCTCGAACCATTGCATGCTATTCCTCCAAAGCCGGACTGCTCATTTCGACAAGGGAACCTCAAGTGGACCAATGGTACAGGTCCCGTGAGTCGTGACTATCAGGCTTTATGACAGGGTGGAAGGGGGCCCTAACTTGGGCTGCAGGAGACCTGTATTCTGTCAGTTGTGCCTGGTTGTACAACCTGAGGCTGACCCCTCCCCAGGTGTCTCCCACAAAGCTGCCGGGAGAGGGTAGGAGGTGGGTAGGAGGGTAACTATAAGCCGTATCAGCCACGGAAGGGGCAGCTGACATTGTTCCCTGGCTTGAGGCTCATCACATGGGCCGGGGCAGGAGCGGGGGTGGGGGAGAGATAGTCCAGATAGACAAGGATTTGGGAAGAGAAGGCAGGTGCTCTGCCAGGTACAGTCTGTGCCAAGAGGATTACCCATAAATCCCAGCCCCCATCCCACATACGTATCTTCTTCCCCCTTCCCACCCTGAAGTCACACAGCCATGGGCTTCTCTGTCACTACAGCTAGAGAGCTGGTCAAAGACACTGGGGCTGGGGGAGACGAAGATATAATAAAGGTTGATAAGGACCGTAGGCCGCAGAGATGTGGAAGCTCCAACTGCCCCCATTTTGAGATCAGGTGTGGAGACCCAGAGCAGAAGGGGGGCATGACCAAAGGCATCCTGTGTATTCATGGCAGGCTATCACCAGGTCCAGTAGCCTGTCCCCTGTCCCCTTATGGCCCTTAGGGACACCAGGCAAGCTTACCTTCCACAGCCCATAGGTGATGCTTCACCAGCTCTACCACCTCCTGCCGGTCCTCGGAGAGCACGATCCCAAAGCCAGCCAGCAGGTAGGAGACATCTGTGGTGATCCCTGCCCTTACCTTCTGCACAGTAGGTACTACACTCACCAGCAGGAGCAGGGCCACCTGGAAAAGCCCCACTATGAGGTTAGGGTGGGGGACCCGCTGTGTGCATATCAGCCCCCGCCACCCTAAAAAAGAGGAGACTGTACTAGGCTGCAGTCACATGCCCCCAACTGTCCTGAGAGCAGGTCCGTCTGCCTTCAAACAGAGTGTGACATGAATGTCTAACTTTAGCCCAGGAGGCCGAGGATAGGCCTCCATACAGCTATCCCTAGTTATTTGCCTCTACTTGTCTATCTACCTGAGATTCAGAATATAAACATTTTCAACTTGGGGCTGGGGTAATAGTTCAGTCAGTAAAGTAACTGGTGCATTTTACTGAATTTGATTTCCCAGAACCCATATAAAAAGCTGGGCATGGTGCCTCCTGTTTATAATCCCAGCACTGGGGAGGCAGAGACGGGCAGATCCCCGATGCTTGCTAACCAGCCAGCCTAGCCTACTTGGCAAGCTCCAGGTCAGTGAGAGATCCTGTCTCAGAATACAAGGTGGATGGCAACTAAGGAATGACCCTGGGAGTTGTCCTTTGGCACACACACACACACACACACACACACACACACACACACACACCCCACAGGGGTAGGTGTGAGAGAGAGAGATTTCAAACTTTTCCATTTTTTTTTTACTGTTGTTACTTATTTGTTTGTGTTTTGAGACAGGGTCTCCTCTAGTCCAAGCTGGCCTCAAACCTGCTTTGTACCTGGGGAAGACCTTGGACTTCTGAACCTCCTGTCTCTACCTCCTAAATGCTGGGATTACAGGCATGTGTTTACATGATGCTAGGGATTAACCCAGGGCTTCATATATGTAGGCAGGCACTCTATCAACTAAGCTACAGCCCTAGTCCCTGGTAGTTTATTTGTTTTTGAGAGTCATGCTAAAGGTGGTGGTGATTTATCCAACATGATAACTCATAAAATCTTTCCAACATAGAAAAGTGGTTTTATTTCTTCTATTTTATAGATGAGCTAAAAGGTTCAGGAAGATGGAGAAACTTGGCCAAGGTCACCCCAGAGGTAAACAATGGAGATACAATTGAAATCCATGTTTATGTTGACTTTGAAACTTGTGAATCGTTATGTGAACCTGCTGAGGGCTGGCATCCCGCCCACTGGGTAGGCTAGTGTTTCCAGGAGGCACAGAGCAGCTGATTGGATAAGGGGGCATACCTGGAGATCTGATTGGGCCCTGAGCTTTCCCAGGTTTGGGGGATGAGGGCAGAGGTTTTGGGGACAGAGGGCCCTGCAACTTCAGGACACACCTGGTAAGTGGCTGTTCCTGTCAGAGCGGCTGAGATCACCAGCTTCAAGGGCAGGCGGAATCCTACAGTGACCGGAAGAAGGCATGAGGAGAACAATGTGACCCAGCCTCTGGCCCCATCCCTTCTAGGCCAGGCCAGTGTGTCCCCTGTCCAGGACACTGACAACTGTGCCTACATATGAGGAATGAGCTGACCCTTCCCACCAGCTTCTCTGGGCAAGGGCTCAGCCTAACCCTGGACCTCCACCGTACCACATACCTGGCTGTGGAGTGTAGATGGAGTGTTGTAAGCAGGCCCAGGCCTGAGACAGGAGGCCGTGCTTGGAGATGGGGTGGGAGCTGCAGACAAATCCAGGTAGGTGGAGCCTCAGGAAAAGCCCTCTGCTCCAAGGCCACATCCAAGTTGGGTCACTATCTTTCCCAGCACCACGCCACTACCAGGAACCTCCTCTATAGCACTCGCCCAGTCCCATCCTCCCACAGAGGGTTGGCTTCCAGAACCTCATCTTCCTGCCTGCTGAGGTATGCCCAGACCTTACCGGCTGTCCAGCTTCTTCGGGCAGAGGAGGGTCCTCAGATACTTCTCGGAGTAGCTGGTCTGCAGCCCCTGTGTGGACAAGTGTTGGAATGGCTGAGATCTGCCACCAGCTGTCCCTGGGGCCCTGGCCAAGGACACTGAATGGATGAATGGACACCAGTGGTTTTTGTAATGCCACCTGATTAGGACAGTGGTAGTGGAGTGTAGGGAGACTGACCTATGACCATAGGGACAAGGTCCATACCCTGGAAAGCTACATTCTCCACAAATAAATACCACTCAGTCTTCTATAACAGAGCCGGCAACGCTGGGAAGTCCTGCCCAAGATCCCCCTCTTAGTCAGATCTTGGCTTTCTGGCCTCTTCCAGACAGAACTGGGGCAAAGGGAAACCTGGGCCCCATGGACTCACTGCTGCTTAGGACACAAGATAGTGCCAGTCTAGGGCATATACCCTAGGCTCCCCTCCTGCTGCTGTTTACTCAGGAGAGATCGCAGGGTAATGGGATTTACCTAAACCACATTCCAGGCCTTAAGCTGCCTGCACTGTGGCAGGGACCCGGGCGAAGGTGGGGTGACCCTCTGCTTGGATCAGTGAGAGAATACAGGCAATGGTCATCTGTTGCCACAGCAACCTGGGGACCCAGGGTAGGAACGGGTCAGCTCAAAGCTCGAATGAGTCTCTTATGGCTTAAATCTTTCTGACTAACATCCAAAAAGGGTTTAATTCTTCTGAAAATTTGGAGGAGAGGTTTGCGATGGAAAGGAAGCAGGGCAGAGGAAAGCCTGAGAGGTGGTGGAAGTACATGTACCTAGGCCACTGTGTCTTCTGGGGGACCCCAGGCTTTGCAGAGAGAATGTAAACATCAGGAAGGCAAAAGTAGTGAGCACTTAGGGTCCTGCTACATGTGGATAGCAAATCTGGAACCTAACCAAGAGGTAGGGGCCTCCTGGACCAGATAGGCCTCCTGGGTCCACAGGCTTCCCCTCTCCTCTCCATTTCTCCTCAACTCTAGCTCAGTGCCTATCAAGTCTCCTCTGCTGATCTGTAACCCAAACAGTATGCATCCAGGAGAACACCACCCTGGGTGATCCTACTCCTCAGCTACCTGCCCTAGGTCAGCTGGGGGTGGGGGAGAGGCGGGGGCGGGGTGGTGGTGGTGGTGGTGGTGGTGGTGGTGGTATGGCTGTGTTGTTCAAGTCCATGCTTGTGCCCACAGATACTCAGCCAGGCTGAGGTTACAGCTGGATTCTCCCCCATCTCTTTGCCCATGTCCCCATCCCCTAACCGGTGCCTTACTCACCCCATCTGGGCCCTCACCTTGGCCCCCCCAGTCCCTAGGAGGTCTCATGACCTCTGCATCTACATTCCTATGGCTACAGACTCAATGCATCACTGTCTGGGTTTGCTGTGGTACCCATCTCAGGGCACTACCTGCACGAGGTCCAAGTCAGTGGATTCTGAAGTCCCAAATCCCAGCCAGCACCTGACACAGGGGAGGGCCTTAGAAGCTTCTTGATAAGTTCTTATTATCTTTCAGTAATGCTGTCTTGTCATGAGGGATCCATGGATAGCATCCATCCCACCAAACAATTCAACAATTCTTTCTTTCTTTCTTTCTTTCTTCTTTCTTTCTTTCTTTCTTTCTTTCTTTCTTTCTTTCTTTCTTTCTTTCTTTCTTTCTTAGACACCCTCTCTCTCTTGGTTTGTTTGTTTGTTTGTTTGTTTGGTAGATTGGTTTTTTTGTTGTTGTTGTTTTGTTTTTTGAGACAGGGTTTCTCTGTGTAGCCATGGCTGTCCAGGAACTCACTCTGTAGACCAGGCTGGCCTCGAACTCAGAGATCCACCTGCCTCTGCCTTCTGAGAAGTGGGGTTAAAGGCGGCCAAGACATATCTCTTTTATCCTAGGTTGGCCTTGAACTTCCAGTTCTTCTCCCTCTACCTCCTAAGTTCTGGGAGCCACCATGCCCAGTTTACTTGATGCTCAAGATCAAATCCAGGGCCTCAAGCATGCTAGGCAAGCGTTCTACCAACAGATAAAACCTCAGCCTTGTGGAGTATCTCTTACTGGCACCCTGGGACCTTCAAGAACCTGGCCCAGCCTCTGCCTAGGGACAGGGATAGAGGACAGCACAAAACAGTTATTCTGAAAAAAATTTTTGTCTGGGCTGGCAGTGAGTAAAGGTGTGGCCAAGCCTGACAACCTGGGTTTGATCCCCAGGACCCACATAGTGGAAGAAGAGACACAAAAGTTGTCCTCTGACTTTGGGCACTCTCTCTCTCTCTCTCTCTCTCTCTCTCTCTCTCTCTCTCTCTCTCACACACACACACACACACACACACACACAT
>CABHPP010120050.1:0-25581 GCA_902168425.1 Peromyscus attwateri | reverse complement strand
TCTGGACAGACAGACACTCAGTCAGACCTACCTTCTGCTTTCTTCCCAAGATCCACATCCCTCCCTCCCCATACAGGGCCCTGGGGATGGCCAGAGAGCCATGGTAAGCCTTCTGGTTCTAAGGCCTCCAGACTGGGTCACCTCCCCACCTTGTGCCCTAATGGCTTAAACAGAACCCAAAGAAGGTGACACAATCCCTTCCTATACTCCCATGGGCTCCTTTGAAGCCTGCAACTAGCCACCCAGTTTCCCAGTTTCTGTGCTCCCAGGATATTAGGACACACACTATTAAAAACTAGAGCAAAAGGAGGGCTGGAGAGATGGCTCAGTGTTTAAGAGCACTGGCTGCTCTTCCAGGGGACTCAGATTTGGTTCCCAGCACCCACATGGCAGGTCACAACTGTCTGCAACTCTGGGTCTGAGGATCTAGTGCCCTCTTCTGGCCTCCATGGGCACTGTAGGCATGTGGTACACATGCAAGTGTCCATACATGCAAACAAAGCACTCATACACATTTTTTAAAAAGTTAAATAAATAAAAAACTAGACAAAGACCTAATTTTGTCTAGTATAGTTTGTCTAGTACATGCCCCAGCACCCATGTGAGACCTCCCTGGGTCGGCTCCTTCCATATTTATTTGATTTTTCAATTCAGTGTGTTTTTCTTGAGAGCATAATGTGTGCCAAACTCTAAGTGGTGAACAATGTCCAAGTCCCTTAGCAAAAAAGCTTCTTAGTCTTTGGTGTTTGGTGTCTTTGTTTTCTATTTTGAGACAATATCTCACTATGTAGTCCAAGTTAGCCTCAAACTAGTGATCCTCCTGCCTCAGCTTCCCAAGAACTGGAATTACAGGTGGGATCCATGATGATTGGATTTAAAAAATTTCCTAATCTTCACTTTCCTGGAGATATTGATGTTGTCAACTCCATTGACAGATAGGGAAACTGAGTCTCAGACAAGTGACTCTTTTCTCTGGGCACTTAGCTTTAGGTAACATCACCTTGCTGTGTGTTGTGTCTCTTCTTCTGGAAGGACAGCTCCTAGAAGGCCAAGGACTTTTTATTTTGTCCACAGGCATATTTCAAGGCCCGAAAATGTTTCTTGAATGAATGAATGAATGAATGAATGAATGAATGGGTGACTGAACAAATGAATGAAGTTGTGAAGCTCTGAAGTTGGGTTGCACCACTGTCCTTTGGGTCTGGACTGAGGAATTTCACAATCCCAGCCAGTAGCCAGTGAAGCTGTTCTGGGGTTCTAGAATTCTCCTTTGGCCTCTGAGGCTATTTCTACACTCGGCACTTCCTTCGTCTATTCTCCCTGCCCAAAGGAAGACTCGGAAATCAGGGGAGGGGTGCTGTAGGCTTCCTCGTCCTCCACTCTGCCCTCCTAGGCTGAAAGCTGCTGAGGACAGGGCCCAGATCCCTGCCCCAGGCCTCAACCCCACAGCAGCCAAGCTTGGCACAGACATGGGTTGAAGGGCATGAGAGTCTGAGAATCATGGAGGGAAGTAGGGGAGCCCGGAGTGCGGACAGAGGTGAAAAGAGCCGAGCAGGTGCACCCTTCTGCCCTAGGCCACTGTGAGTCAGGGTTACCTTGGGGTCCTGAGGACACTCGGCTCTCTGCCAGACCTGAACTCCAAAGTGGGCCCAGGATAGCACAGTACCCAGCAAGTATGCAGCTCGGTGCCCTGCCGTAGCGCAGGCAGCCAGAGGGTAGTAAAGGACTGGGTAGTAGAGCAGGGCCAGTAGCTTCCAGGGCCCTAGAACATGAAACAAATGAGAGACACTGATGGAGAGAAAGACCAAGGGCCTGGGCCATCCCTCTCAAGCTCTTTCCTGTCTATCTTCCAAGCCCCTCCGTGGGTCAAAGCTTCTTCAGCGGGTGAGAGTTCACTCTGCTAAAGTTCGAGCAAAGGCTGTGAGCTTAGCCAGGTTACCTCTTGATGTCTCCGTCTCCCCGTCTGTGGAAAGGAAAGAGCCAGTGTTTTAGCAAAGGCAAACCGAGAAGTGCTTAGCACGGTGCCTGAGTAAGTACTCAGCAAAGTACTTACTATTTTATTCATTTTATTTACTAAATACTATTTTATCACTGCTTTCTTCTCTGACCCTTAGTTCTCACTACTGTAAACTAGAGCTATTAATATTTTCCACCCTTTGTGGAGACTGTTGATCTAAAGAGGTCATTCTGCGGCCAGAGGACCCCCTACTGGCAGATGTTCCTGTTGCCGTCACCTCCCCAGCCAACCTTAATAAACCAGGACCCCACCCTGCCTTGTCCCATCAGGCCAGCCCCCGGATCCCTTGCACAAGATACCTGGGCTGGATGCTGTCTTGAGGCTCAGGAAAGGCAGTGCGTCCTCACTGGGGAGCAACAGGCACAGATTGCTGAAGAGGACCACACAGACGGCAGTGGGCACTGTCCAGGACCGGTCCCCAGCCAAGAAATCCACAGGGCTGCCATAGACAGGGAAGGGATACAAGGAAAGCACTCAGTCCCTGACCTTTGTCCCCTCTACACTCCCTAAACTGTGACTTAGTCTACCATCCAACGGGGTGACGGGAGGTCTCTCTTCACCGCTCCTTCATTCACTGCCAGCATGTTTGTGGTGGGCCTAGCACCCATCCCGAGCTGGGCCCTGAGGCAAAAGGCGGGTGGGAACAAGCTTTTGGTGTTCCACCCACCAGAGGAGCTCCAGGAAACAGCCGCCTCCACGGGAGTAGATCTGTCTGTCTGGGCTGGCAGGCCTTCAGAGAACACAGGGAGTCATAACATCCTTGTGCAACGACCGCCTCCTTGGACTGGGTGTGGACCAGGGCAGAGGGCAGACAGCGGGCACGGCAGTCTCAGGCGTTTGGTCTCTGCTCCTCTGCTCTAGCTCGCCCTGGTTCTCTAAGAGCCCCATCCTCACTCCTTCTACTCCCCAGCAAAGCAGATGTCCCCCTGCCCCAGACATCTCAGGCTGCTTCCACGGAAGACCCCAATTCCCAGAGGACTAGCGCCTGCCACCTTTCCTAACTTTTGCTGTCTCCTTCTTCAGCCAGCCCAGTCCTGTGTCCTCAGAATGGCCCCTCACCTCATTCTCTGAAGTGAGTTACACGGCCCAAGGAAAAAGGAAAGTTGCAGCCGCAGGGGCTGCAGGGCAATCACTCCCAAATCATAATCCCAGGATGTTCTCAAGGGAACAGACTGGGATAACATCAGGGGGTGATGAGCCACTCTAGGCCACTCTAAGCCTGAGGGCTGCCTACCAGGACCTCCATTTCCCTTCCCCTCTCCCCATCTCCTGAACACTCAGACTGATGGATGGAGCAGCCCCTCCACTTCCTCCTATTATACCTGCCTGCCTAAGGCAAGAATGCTGGGTCGGGAGGGCTCTAGACTGAGAGAGACAGAGCTGTTTCTGAAGCCGGAGCTGGCTTTAAAGCATCTAAAATGTCACCCACCCTCCCAGAGGAGCCTTGTCAGCCAAGCCTCAAGTGGGGCTTCCCAGAGCCTAGCACCAACCTGGGCAGTCCAGGCCTGCGGTGACCACAGCGTGCCCAAAGCCTGCGACGCTTCACCAGCAAGGCCAGCAGGAGCAGAGCCAGGAGCTGGAAGAAGAGAGCAGAAGAAGGCTTGGAGGTCAGGCTTCCCAGAGATCTGAGTTCCAAGACTTGTCCCTTTGAGTCTCAAAATGCTCTTCACCCACCCAACGCATGCTCAGGTGACATCTTGGGGACTGGCTAAAAGATGACGGAGTCTGTGAGGTTAGATTTGACCAGTACCTCTGGTTTGGGGCCACTAGGTCCCTATCACCATCCCAAACAGGAACACAAATCCCTCTGCCTGGACTGGCAGCAGGTGGCAAGGTGGGCTGGACTTACTGACAGGGAGGCCAGGCAGGCATGGTGCAGGGCAGGTGGTACACTGGGCTGGCAGGGCGGCTTCACCCTGTGGAACAAACGAGCCACAGGTTTAACTGGCTCTAGGGTTAAAGGAGGCCTCTCCAGCATCTCCCTCCCTCTCCCCCTACCCCAGCCTGCCTAGTTCTGCTTTTCAGGGTCAGTCTGGACCCCCATACCCCTGTGTTGAGCTGGTCCTGTGCCACGCTATAGAGTTAGAGACAGGAGAGTCTGGGAGAACACAGAGTATGCAAGCTTGGTCTGAATATCTATTCTTGTTCACCCAAACCTCCAAGATTCTCATCATCCATCTTTAGGGGACTCTTGACTGCCCAGAGCCTCACAGACCCCTTTGCAGAACAGAGGTTGAGCCTACCATCTGAATCAAGTAGTCTAGCATTTAGTCCTGTCTGATTTGCTTCTGATGCCTGATTGATCTAGGACTTGAAGGGTCCTTTCTCTTTCCCCATTCCATCTCATTAAAAGCTTTGGTGTACAGCAAAACAGGTTGTGTTACTACACAAGGACGTAAATCAGAAATCCAGGCTATTCAGTTCTCTGTGCCCTGTGCCTGCTGAGCTGAAAACACTAAATGAAGTGCCCCTTTTCCTGATCACCACAGAGGCTCCCTGGGGACTGGCAGAGGTCCTGCTCTGGAGGTAGTTAAGCACAGAAGGAGGCCAGTGGAAATAAAGGGCTCAGTGAGGACCATGCATGCTACAACTTCCATGGCTGGGTCATGTGGCAGAGAAAGCTTCAACTAAAGACAGGTAAGCCAGTAGGCTGGGTGCCAGGACTGGGATAGTTTTCTAGAATGCCCAGCTTGGGTCTGAGAGCCAGAGGGAGGTTTCCAATGTGAGTGAGGCCTGGGAGGATGGGGGTGTGGCATGTGTGGGATGGGGAGGTGGGGGAGGAGAGTGAGGAGTTGGGGTGGGGAGTGGGGAAAGGGTAGAACTGAAGTGAGTCTGCTATGGCTTGGCTTTCCTGGCCAGGAGGCTAGGTCACCCTCTTAGGCACCTGCCTGCTGCTTATCGAAGAGGTGTGAAGAGCCCTGGGACCATCTGCTGGGTTAGCTGCCTCCTTCCAGCTGGCTTTCTCTTGGGGACTTCCTGAGCTCGTCATTGAGGTGGAGGGGTCAAATGGGTCTTTCCTGTGCTGTTTCTAGCCCCAGCAAAGCTGCTCCCATAGACAACATGCCCGCCATGCAGGAGTGTAGGGCATATCTATTTGTGTGAGCTTGGGTCTCATAGCCTCTCACTCCCAAGTGCAATGTGTGGGATGGGCAGGGCTCTGACCAGCCTCAGGGCCTCAGGAATACCACTCAAGTCCCTAAACCCTTCTCTGGGTCTAGTTCTGCTCAGCCCAGTGCTTCTAGCCTTGCCAGGACAGGGATGCAGCATGCTGTCCCTTGAATTACTTGGCCACTTTCTCACGAGCCCACATCAAACTAAAACCTACCTCAATCCTGGAAACCTTATTTAGGGCCCTCTCTGGGGAACCTCTGGTCCTTATAGAACATAAGATTCCTGAACACTTAGTTTAGTGTGTTCGCTGGGGGTGGGTGGGGACTCAGGCTTTGTGTGATTGGTTAGACAGGATAGCATAGATATTACCAAAGGGAGGGCAAGGAACTCCCTCTCAGGAGAGATGCAAGCAGGTGCTAAAGAGTGTAGAGGGGAGAGGAAGTTCTACCAGGCTTCTGAGAAGAAGGTTGGAAGGGTTAAAATCGGATCACCGCAATGAAAAGGTGACCCTTACAGTGCTTTGGGGTTTGAGTTGGACAGAAGGTTGGCATCTCCACAGGAAAAGAACGGAGGAGGCAGCCCTGGGGTGTGGAAAGAGCCTGAGCAGGGAGAAGACAGTGTGGCTGCTACTAAACAAGTCTCTCAGCTTTCTGGTCCAGAGGGAGGCCAGGGCAAAGTTAAAGCTGGTGTGGGAGGCACTGTGGAGGCCGCCTGTGCAAGGCAGAGGCCTCAAGCTTAAAAGTCTGTGGCTGAGTCCATCCTGACCCTGAGGCCCCACCCTAGCTCCATCCTACGGTGCAGGGGCACACTAAGTCTGCATCCTGGAACTCTTCAAAGCTTTGATGTAGCATACCCCTGGGGTGTCTGACTCACATAGGGAGAGGTGAACCCAAGTTCATCTCCTAGGGAATCCCCTGTGCTCCCAGCTTCCCGTTCTCATCTTTGGGGGGGTGGGAAGAAAGAGGTGGGGTTGTGTCTAGACTTGTTTTTTTTTCTAAATAAGTAGATTGCAATAATCCCCTTCATTCTACAGACCCACCCCTACGCAGATGCATTTCCCACCACACACTCACCTTATTCTGAGCCTGTACACAGATTTCCCCAACAACAGAACTAGTTGTAGGCACCTGGCTTCCTGCCCGTGCCCAGGCTGGTCCCTGACACTCACAAGGACACAGTTTCTGATTGGGTCCTCACCCCAAGTTAGGAGCTTGGTTTCCTAGGAGAATCTAGGCCACTCCTCTAGTCCAGGCCTGCATGGCAGAGTTGGGGAGGCTGGGAGAGGGGGAGTCACGAGGACCTTGCTGACCACAGACTTCTTCTGCAAGTGGCCAGAACCCTAAGTCCTCCAAACTACAGCTCCTTCCCTTGGGCCTGGGTGGGGCCTCAGTTCCTGCTGGGTGACCCCAACTGAGCCATGCCACAGCCCTAGCCTCTGGGGAAGCACTTGAGCATTTTTCCTTCTCCAGTTTCAAATTTTAATGGGGAACAGATGTGCACACATCTGGCTTAGTACCTCCCCTCCACCCCATCTCACCCCACCCCCACCTCTCTGCCTTACCTTTCCAGCTCTTCAAAAACCCTCAGATGGAGCAGGGGCCAGGAACAATAGGAGAGAGCTGAGCTCAGGGTGCCATGGAGGCAGAGGGACTTAGGGAGAGGAGTGCCATGCCACAGAAAACTTCAGTGCCCAGACTAAACAGGTAGGAAGGGTCAAGGCCAAGATTCTCAGGACACCAGTGGGGTGAGGGTGAGTTGAACTGCATGCATACCCTCCCTGGGCTAACCTGTGCACTTGCTGCAAGAACCAGACCTCCTTTCTTTCCATAACTCCCTAAACTCCACTCAGAGTGGTCCAGAGACAGGTCACAGCTTTCCTCTGTGACTCCCAGGTTTTCCTCCTAGGGTTTCTGACTCTCCCATGCTTGCACAAACCATATACCTGTCACCAGAGAGGTCTGTGACACCCCGCACAGCTCCCCATCCTGGCTGGCTACAGGCCAGATGGCCTCAAGACCTTAATAATGGCTCAGGAACTGTTGTTCTTGGGTATTAGAGACAGCCGGAAGCCCAGAGGGGCTGTGACTTACCTAGTGTTACACATCAGATAAATGGGAGAGCCAATCTTAAATACTTGCCCAGGGTCTCTCTGCCTCCATTTTGGGCAACCTCTCTACCATAATCCATTCTGATGGCTAACTGAGCCAAATGCCACACTTACCCCTCTGGCTGCACCTCCTCAGGCCCTGGAGGCTCCTCAATGTACCAGCTGCTGTAATCATCTGTCACCCCAGAGGAGGTCTGGTTCCCATCCTCTGCTGCCTGGGACGCCATGTTCCAACCTTTCTTCCTTGAACCCAGACAAGGGAGAGACAGAAAAGAAAAAAAAAAAAAAAGGCATACAAATGTGAAAAGAGGCTTAAAAGAAAGAAAACCAGAAACAAAGGAACATTTCTTCTTAATCCCAAAGGTTACTTTCTTGCTTTTAGCTCTCTGGGAAAAGCCATCTGGGACTTCAGGTCAGGGGAGGGCTGGCGGCGGGGGCTGGGAGGTGGGGTAGTGGGGGGTGGGGTGGGAGGGGGGTGTTCAGGAGTCTCCTCTTGTCTTTCCCCACCCAATCTTGCTTGGTCTGACGGAGTCAGAGTTCCAGGCTCTTGCTGAAGCACCTTGTGGGCCAACTGACCTGCTACCAGCTGGTCCACTTTCAAAGATTTCCCTAGTGCAAACTGCCTGCACAGACCCCTTCCTTCCCCGCCCCAAGCCCACCCAGATGGACCCACAGACAGAGTAGAAAGGGGGACCAAGGAGGAAGGAGCTGCAGAGATGAAAGGGTGGGCGGGCTGTGGCCGGCTCCACTTGGTCTGCCCCACAGCTGGGTTCCCCACCCCTCCTGCTCTGGGGTCCAGCCCAAGCCCTCCCCTCTCTGCCAAGGCTCCCTTGAGACCATCCCCCAGTGTCCGCTTGCCCCTGGCCAGACCCTTTACCTTTTCAGCCTCAGTGCTGGGAACACACCATAATTCTTGATGAGCCCCCACAGATGGATGTCTGCTGACCATGCACATGTCTACCTCTAGCACCTGCCCCGAGCTCTCCCTCCTAGGCACAGCCCCTCTGCAGAGCCCAGCATCGTGGAGTCCGTGGACAACACCCTACTGATGCTGGCCACAGAGACAAGGAGGAACCTATCCACATGGTCTCCTGAGTATATGTGAGGGAGAACACACGTGTTGCACTAGTAAAACCTTTTTGTTCTTACGACTTGATTTCACAAGAAGATAACACCCCCACAGGCGGAAATGAGTCCTTCAAACTCAAACCAGACCTGCGAGAAGATGAACCTTGCCTGCCTGCTGCTCTGCTCACAGCCAGCCCCGGTGAAGGGGTGAGGGTTTTCCTCTCCTCCCGGAGGAGCTGGACCCCTGGCTGCCCCCTCCCTTCCCCGGCCCAGCCTATAGGGAGGAGCAAGAGGCAGACAAAGCAGAGAGAGCTGTTCTCAGCTGGGACCCAACACTCTGAGGCTCCCAGCCCTGCGGTGCTCCACATTCCTCCCAGCACGGATGCTGAAAGGATTTGGGCCATGGCCTTGCCCAGATAGGCTTTAAAAACATTTTTATTATGTTTATTTATTTTGTGGGTGTGTAGTGGGGGGGGGGGCAGCACATGCCATGGCAGAGGATGGCTTATAGGAACTGACACTCTCTCTCTCCATCATGTGGATCCTAGGGAGGACAGAGCACAGGTCATTGGGCCCTGGTGGCAAACATCTTTACCCACAGAGCCACCTGACACCCCCCTCCTTTAAAAAGGAAAGTATTCATTCATTTATTCTTTCAACAGAAACTTATTGACCACCTGCTATGTGCCAGTACTGTTCTGGACGTTGGGACTAGAGAGAGATCACAGTTCAGAAGAATAGCCAACTAACATATGTACTGAATCACCCCCAGAGCCTGAGGGTTGCAGTGGGAAGCCGTGGGGTGTCCTGATTAGCCCCACGGCAACTATTTTTGGAAAAAAGAGGAGTGGGAGTGAAGAGGATTCCTGAGGAAAATCATCTTTGGGTAGAGCTCTGAAGGACACCAGCTAGTCAGCAGGCTCTGACAGAGCAGACAGAAGCTTGTTCACTACAGAAGGAAGCTCAGGGTGGACAGGGCCTCCGTCTCACAAGCTCTCCTCTGCACTGCTAGCAAAGCCCATCAGGCTGGATGGGGGCCTGAGCCCTATGAACCTTCTCTGCCTCCTACCCAAAGGACCTGTCTTCCAGGAAGATGACTCTGACTTCTCTCCTGATCCCACAGAAGAAGTGCTGAGACAGTTTTCTCAGACACAACACAGGAGCCTACACTGGAAACCTGCCCCTCAGGCCTGCTGAAGGGTCTCTGGGGACAGGGCCCTGCTTCTCCTTTCCTGCTCTCTTTCTTCCCCTTAGGACAATGTCTGGCTTCGAGACCACAGAGACTTTAGAAACAATCTGGCAAAAAAAAAAAACTCCTTGTTTCGGAAGCTCATCTATACTCATGGACCTCTGTCATGAGGTTGCTACATGCCAAGCTTGCTGGAGCCCTCTGCTCCAGTGCCACAGCCTAGCGTGCCCTTCACCTCTCAAGGGTCACAGACACTCAGCATAGAGAGCAATCAGCCCCCACCGATTTTAACCCTGCCTCCTGGGATGCCGTTAACAAAGAGAGCTCAGTCCTAGACAGTGGCCAGCTGCCTGAACAAGACAGAAGCTCCTAGTTGGCTACCTCTACCTGTCAACCTTGTCCTGTCTTAGAGGGGTTCACTACTACCTCCCAAGCCTTGTTAATTCACTTATTCCAAATATCTTACGTGGCAGTCATGTCTCAGCTGCTGATGGATGAACAGGGTCATCCCATGAGACTTAGCGTATAGGGAGGTGGAAAGAGACAGCTCACTGTGAGCCATCAGAGCTGAGGGGGAAATACAGTGGGGGCAGGAAAGAGAGATGGGTAGTGCTGAGCCAGCTATTGCAGGCAGACTGATCTGCAGAGGCTTCACTGAGCAGGTGATATGCAGCCTAGACATGAGGGGAGGCAGGAAGGGACCCCATCAGGCTGCCTGAAGGAGCGTCTGTCCACTCAAGGGTGAAGCCATATAGAGAGCTCCTTGCCAAGGCCAGACAGGGTCGCTACCCCGCCTCCCTGTACCACATCTGCTCCCTCAGAGGAGATTCCTATAAATGCTGTCCCAGACCCCAAGTTACTACCTCCCTTGTCCCTAGGGAAATGTAGCAGCCACCTTGATGGCAGCCCTACCTCCCTGGCAGGGATAAGGAAAGTATAAACTTTGTTTTTCTCTGTTGGCATGGACCTAGAAGCAGCCTTGGGGCTAGTGTGCGAGGCAGGGCAGCGCTGGCAGGGGAAGCTGGACAGATTCCCACATGGCAGTGGGTAGGAACATTTAGGGAGAGGCAGACTACCTGTGCCCAAGTGTTGGTTCTGCCCCTGCAGCCTTGAGTGACTCCTTACTCCAGTTGGGTCTTAGCCCCACCTCCGTGGCATCTAGCCTAGGGATTCTGCTATGTGGCTTCTCCCCCAAGACTGTCTTAGTGACTTCATGGCCTGAGAATGTGGAGGCCAGACCTTGTTGTAGCAAGCATATCAAAGCCACAGAGCCTGACTATGGCTATTCAGACCCCCCATGACTTCTACCTACTCTCTGGCTCCCCCATCCACGCTGGCGGGGCCAGCGTGGATGATACATGAGTAATGGATAACCATGTGCCACCAGCTGAAGACAAAGCCACTTCCTAAGCCCAAGGTTCTTCCTCAGCCCGAAACAAGAACAGCGTGGTCCTCCCACCCGCAAACCAGAGGACTAGCTCTGAGAGGATGGGAATAAATCGCCTAGCCACATGGGCAAGCCAGTAAGGAGAAAGGCTGGGATACAGGAATGCTAAGATGTGTCCTTGAAGGATTTCTGCAAAGTCCTGGCAACAGGCCCAGCCTGCTCCTGGGAGCCAGCTCCATAGTGGCCCATGTACCCAGAAGAACAGCAGGTGAGTTCTGCCCTCAGGACGGGGTGCTAGAGAGAAGAGGAAACTGCCAGAAAGAACTGTAGAGATCGGAGGAGAGTGGAGGGTAAGGGAGGAAAAGCAATCTTGGGGGCTTCCTGGCAGAGGCGATATGGAACAGGGCCCTGAGGTCAGAGAGGTCTAGGCATGGTCACAAGAATGAAGAGTCTTAGGAAGCTGAGAGAGGGAATGCAAGAGGCCCAAAGAGCACGGAGCAAGGGAGGGTAGGGCTGCCCTCCCACTTAGCCTGTGTGAGCTCTGATCACCCAGATGAGGCTGATGTCAAAGTGTCCAGACCGCCTCCAGCTGAGGCCATTGGCCATCTGGGCTTGACAGGGAGAAACCTTGTCCCTTGGAATGGAGCTGGTCCTTAAAAGCTTTGGGATAAGGCTTCCTTCCTCTAGATGTTTTTGTTCAAAGTTGATTAAACCTGAGGAATGTTTGTGTCCAGGAATAGAGGCCCACGTGCGTGCCTGCGGTTATCAAAATCTTCAAAGGGCAAAGTGCTAAGCTCGGAAGGAACCAACAGTAAGATGCCAGGAGTGAGGGCAGCACAGCACCTCAGAAGGACCCCCCAAAACTCCAAGGCACTTCCTGAATCTCAGCAGTACCCCCACCTGTCAGTAACTCCACAATAACCCCCAGAACACCAGTGCGGCCCCTGAGGCCCTCAGAATTTCATAAGCATACACACTCACCCCAAAACTCTAGGACTTCAGCCTGAGGGGAGGGAGAAAGAAGGCCTAAACCCCATGAGCAGCAATCAGAGCCCACAGACCCCCATCACTCTCCACCCTCCTGTGCCAGCCTTGGACTCTAAACTCAGTGGCACATCCTAAGTCCCACAACACCCAAAACTTAGCTACACCCCCAACTCCACAGAAAGATACAGGGACCATTGGGTGTTTCAGTTTGCTGTGGGGCTGGGTGGTGGCCCCCCAGAGATCACGTAGGTAAACAGAAAGGCAGAGTCAGTTCCAAGAAGGCAGAGTGTGTTGGGGCTCTGCCTACCTGTACATAACACAACACACACACACACTCATCATCATCATCATCATCATCATCATCATCATCATCATCATCAAACAACCCAGCACACACAGGAGCCAAACTATCTTGGCTCCACACAGTGGGCTGGGAAGCAGGTCTGTTGGCTGCCAAGCTTGAGAGAAGTTAATGTGGGTGTTCTTTATCTCTTTCTTCCGCTGCCAAACGGGAGGGTCAGAGCATCATGGGATGCCTCCCTGGAATTCTATGCCTCCTCACCTACACCACCATGTGCTGAGTTGGGGTAAGGTGAAGCAGAATAGGGTAGCTGGGTGTTCCGGGGAGTGGCACATTTTTCCTCTCCCAGGGAAGTGAGTTGGAACAGACCAGGGGAGGAATGATGGGAAGCTCAACTTCTGCTCAGGGCAGTGGCAACTTTCTTACTCTTGTGGAGTAATGAGTCTCCCTTCTGGTGAGACAGTTGATGAAAGGCCGGTGGCTTCCAGATGCTACTCAAGCTTCCCGGCCTTCAGATTTGGAGTCATACAAATGCCATGAAGATTGCACAGCTCTAAGGTCTGGGAGTCTCCTTCCCCTTAGGGGTGGCACCACCATGGTACAGACTTAAGAAGCTGACTCGAGCTTTGAGCTGACCACTGACTGCTGGCAGATCTCCTGCAGACCACAGAACAGGGTTTTCCACCCATCTCTTGTCCCAGAACTTGAGTCCTGATCTGATGTGACTTTTGCGACATTCTCGTATTTTCTTTCAAGCTCCCACTCACTTCCCAGTCCCCTGCCATGTCCATAGTTGCAATCTGGCCCCTCAGAATGGCTCTACCTCTGCTCCTGGCCCTTCCAGCCTCCAAGCCTGGTTCCCAGTCAGAGTCCTACCCAGCTTCCCAGGTTGGCTCCAGCCCACTTCACCTTGAGCGCTCCCTTGACTTCCCCTTCCGGGATCCTTCCACTTCTTTGACTGATCTGGGGAACTGCGGAGTGCTCCTGATCAACTACAGCCCTCTTCTCTGAGGCTCAGCACTGCTAGGGCTTGGCTCCTGGAGACAGGCTGGTTGTGAGGCCACCCTAGTTGTCCAGAGAAGGGTCCCCACACCTGCTTTAAGTAGCACGGTTTGCTCTCCCGGAAGGCAGCCCCCTCCCAGCTCCAATCCTGCCCCTCCTCCTGCCCACCTCCTTCCACAGTGCTGGGATCAGAGGGGCCTGCCTCCCCCCACCCCTGTCTAGCTGAGCTCTGTGCTCCTGAGCTGCTGGGGCCCCACACAACACACAGTGTCTCCTATAGTGGAGTCTCTCCGCCCCTCAACCATTTGCCCGAAACTTGATCCCCTTGGCCCTCAGAATCACCCCCACTGGAGAAACCCAGGCTTTGATGGCTGAGTTTCCCCAGCTGTGGCCATGGGTAGCTCAGGGACTGCCCCTCCCAACTCTCATTTGTCATCATCCATCACTCCCAGGGGGCCATCGCCTGATGAATTGTACTGAGCCCAGCCACCAGCTCAGCTTTTAATAACTGATCAGCACCCTGCTGCTGCCCAGCTGGGCTGAGGGCCCTGACCATGGGGTAGGGAGGAGGGAGCCCACACTTTGATGAAGCTGGAATTTCTGGTATGAGCCATTCTAGGAGGAAGCCAAAGAGCCCCCTCAGAGACCCTCCTCTTCCACTCCTCACAAAGTGGCTGCGGGGCTCTTGGTACCATTCGTCATCCTTGTACATTTCTGCACACTCCTAAGGCAATGGGGGCAAAACCAGATCCCCAGTACCCCGACACTGCTCACCACACTCCTTCATCTTCCTCAAAGGGACACCCTGCGGGGGGGGGGGGCAGCTGCATGGGGAAGGAAAAGATGCTGCACCCTTCGCTGTGACAGGCAGAGTAAGGAACGAGGGGGCTAGGGCTGGGACAAGAAAGGAGTCCGACTTCTCAGGAGAAAGACCTAGAGAGGGGAGTCTCCTTTCGGAAAGAGAAAGTTGCTGCAGTCAGTCAGGGTGGGCAGCCTGGGGGCCATAAGCTCTCAGTGGCCAGGAGAAGAGAGCAGGACTGTGGATGATGCCCTGGTGTGAGATACTCAGCTGTCCAGCAGGGAGAGATGGAGAGGGACGGCCAACAGCCCAAGGCTGCTGCTGGGAAGCTGTCAGCCTGCTGATGGCCTCTTCTCCTGGGAGAACTGTTAGCAGGTAGACAAGATTAAACCATATGCCAAAAGAGTAGCCCTTGCCTGCCCTACTTTAAGGTACTGGGAAGCCACTTTCATGGATAAGCAGAGAACCCCAAGGCTGTTTGCAATAGGGAAAAACGAACATCAGTAAGTCCCGCATGCATCAGAAAGCTTTGATAGTCTACAGTGAGGGATTCTTTCATTCTGATAAACAAGGCACTTCCCAATGTGGCGGATTCCAAGACATCTTGCCCAGGAGCAGTGACCATTCTGTCAGTGGTAGGGCGATACAGAAATCGCCATCCCGTTTTGTGCTTTGGCCAAGAAGATGCATGTGTGTTTGGGTAAAGACATAATAGGTGAATCTGGCAGGCATACAGCAAACCATTCAGAGGGATCATACTGTTGTCATGTGCCACAGGCATCCTTTTGCAGGTTCTTGGTCTCCTAGAAAAAGGAATTAAAAAAAAAAAAAGATGTAGAAGGAACCTCAAGGACTATTTATTTATTGGAGTCAAAGAGAAAGAGAGTCTCCCAACCAACAGGTCTGAACGCCCAATCTTAGCAGGTGTGTGTGTGTGTGGCAGGAGGAGGGCAGGTAGAGACGTTGGGCTTTCTGAATTTAGGGATCCAAAAGCCAGAAGGTTCAGCAGTGAGTCTGTGAACTTCTGAATGGAGGGGTGGAGCTTTGAGGTAGAGAAGGACAGGTCTCACTAAGGGGACAGTTACACCTCCATTTCCTTCTCCTTTGCCTTTTGGCTTATGCGGGTCTCTTCTAGGTTGCATAAAGGGTTTTTCTCTTTAACCCAGGAGAGATGACAAGCAAAAAGCAGCATCCCCAGGATAGTCCCAACACGGGAGTCACTGGCTGTCTTCCACTGACCACCAAGCAAGCTATTTGCAAAGAGAGCTACCAGACATCAGATATGCCAGTTCAGGTGCCAGAGAATGTCCATGTATTGGTGTCATGTGTCCTAAATGGTGCCTGGGAAGCAAATGGTTGCAGAGGGCCATTTCTTGTTTCCTTTTTTCCTGCCTCATTCATCCTCAACACATGGAGGAGGGGCAAAAACCTGACAGAAGGGGTTTTACTTCAAACCTTTATCACATGTATAATCTTTTAATAAGTGAAAGGAGGCTAACGATGTGCTTAAGCCTGATGTGAGTAAGAAGCTGGAAGGCAGTATGGAGCTGCACTGAGTGGACACCACTCTCAGCCAGTGTTGCTCATCCCCCAGGCTCTCTTGTAGCTAGATGTGAACTCTAAGACTAAACGTTAGTCAGTGAAATGGAAAAAGTATTGAGTATAACTCTTAGGACGTGTTTTTAAAAGAAGGGTGTTTTCTTTACATCTTCCTCCTTCCAGAAGGCTAGAATGCAGTCCGGAAGGCTAGATCTCAAGAAGTCTTTTGGGACTTAGAGGCAGAGGTCATGAGTTAAGCAGAATAGAGCAGTAAGTTAGCTGCAAAGATGGAGCCTAAGCTGAGGTTAGACCATAAGTTGAATAGTCTATCATATGGTTCTATGGTTTATTACAGCCAAAGGAGAATTAACAACAGAGATCTTGCAAAGTGGCAGGGTCAGGAACTGAGGGAAAAGTTAGGTCAGAGACTCCTACCCAATCCTTCCCCCACCCCTATTCCACTCACAGAACACTGCTCTATCCCCAGGAATCTCCCTTCCTATAGCATGGACTTGCTCTACTCTGGACAAGGGGAAGACCCCTTCAGCTCACTAATCCAAGTGGCCAGCCTGGGCCATAGTTCTCAACGCCTTGTCTGCCTACTGTCCATGTGCAGCTGTCTGTCCATCTCCAATAGTAAACTTGCTTTCCATCTCATTATCCCACCTGGCTGTCTGTCCCTTCCATCAGTCTCTCCATCCTGAACATTAGCACTGTGTCTCATCTTTCTGTCTCTCTCCCCCTTTACTTCTTTCTTCCCTCTGTAAGAAGTGCCAAATGTGAGTCTTTTCTATCAAATACCGCAAAATGTGTACTTACGACAAATTATTCAAATCTTTTGATCTTCCCCACCTTATAAGACTCTTACGCAAATGTCTTAATTCCCCATACACGCTATCCAGTAAAACCCTTGTTTGCACAAAGGCCTGCTGCTGTATTCCAGGAATTTGATGGCCTGGAGCAGTGACCGCTTTCCCCTTCCATCATTTCCAGTGTGCCAACTCTTTTCAGACCAGCCAATTGAATTAAGACTGTGAGGTCAGACCCCAGCGGATGGGGAAAACACACAGTCATCACCCAATTAAAATAAAAACCAAATGCACTTTCGGTCTCAGTGAGTTTGCTCTTCTGAGTTCATCTTTGATTTAAAAAAAAAAAAAGTTTGCTTTGTCCAGATGCTTCAGTGGAGTGGTGGTGTCCTTCTTTGTCCAAACTTCTTTCTAAGCCTTCCCTTCCTTACTTTATTTATAATATCTGGTTGCTCAGGCTGGCCTTGAACTTGTAGCAATCCTTCTGACTCTGCCCCCTGAGTGCTAGGATTACAGTATGAGCCATTATGCCTGATTTAGAATATGTTCTTCTCTTTTCATTTTTTTTCCTATTTTATACGCATGTGCACGTGTGCATCTTTGTGTGTGTGTACCTATGTGTGTACGTGTGTGTGTGTGTGTGTGTGTGTGTGTGTGTATCTCTGTCTCTGTCTCTCTCTGTCCCTGTCTCTCTCTTTCTCTGTGTGTTCATGTGTGTGTGTGTGTTCATGTGTGTATAGATGTATATAACTTCAGGTCTCATCCTCAGGTGTGCTGCCTGCCTCCTTCGTCTATCATTGGCCTGAAGCTCAACAGTTAACTAGGTTTGCAGGAATTCAAATGCATGCCACAATACCCAGGATTTTTATGTGGATTCTAAGGATCAAATTCCAGCCCTCCCACTTGCAAGGTAAGCACTTTCCCATGCTCCAGTCCATCATGCCTCTCCTAACTGCTGCTATGCCTCTTCCTGTTTCTAACTCTAGGACACACACGCACCCCGTCCCTCCTTCCCTCCCTATGAAATTTGCTTCCTTCTCCCAAAGGTTTCGGATAGGAGCTCTTTTAGCCCCTACCCGCCTCCATCTGGTCCCGACAGGCCAACTCCCCCTGCTACCCAACCCAGTTCCTGCTCAGTTCTGCACCTTACCTGCTCTGTCTGTCAGGAGTTCCTGGAGGCCTAGAGTCTATAGGCCTCCAGTCTACAATTATGAGCCAGCCAGCCACCACTGGGTCCTGGGAGCCTGCTGGGCCATCCAGCAGCTAGCAGTCAGACTCCCAAAGGCCAGTGCTGCTGACTCTGCCACCCCCAGAAACTTTAGCCCTCACAGGCAAAGCTGATGAAAAGGCTTGCAGGGGTGAGCCCCAGACTCTCCCCTGCAGCCTCCACATATTCCCACAACTCCTACCCTACCAAAGTCAGGGCCAGAAGATTTCAGGAATGACTATGGCACCCCTGGATTGCTCAGTGTTGAGCTTGGGGCCTCAGAGGCCTGATGGGGTCTGAGGGGGACAGGCTTACAAGTACCATACAGGAAACAGTTTCCAGGGAGCCTGGCCCTCCATGAAGAAAAGGGACCATGCTTCTATAATGACTGTTTTTGTCACCTATAAGCTGAGTGATTATAAGCTCAAACTCTTCTGACCTGGTCCCTAGTCTCTCGATCTGTGATGTGCGACAGACTGGTCACCATGCTTCTCTTTGCAATCCTGGCACCCTGTGAGCCTGGAATCCTCAGACCTGAAGGGAACAGGATGGGCTTGAGAAGAAGGGAGGCTTTGAAGGAGCTGGAAGGATGCAGGATACAGGCCTATGGAGAGATGGGATGATCTATGAATCCCACAGGCTGGGCATTAGGAAACCTGAGCCTACCCTCCCCACCCACCTGTTCTCTCTGGCCTGTTTCCTCTGATGGAAGGGGATGCGTGTCTCAGCCACAAGTTCCAGCCACTTCCAGGGGACTCTCAGATGTCCCTGCTCTTGGTGAGAACTCAGCTCTATGCAGAGGCCAAGAGTGGGTGGGCGGAGAGGGAGTGGGAGGTAGGTGCCTGGAGATGGGGGCCTAAGAGCCCTCAGGAGCCCCCGGGATGCTGGCAGGCAGACTGAAAAGAGTCATTGTGGGAAACAGGAAGAGGCCCTCTGGGGTGGCTAATTACAGGCCCAGGCTCTGAGTGGCCATCCTTCTGGAGAAGAAAGGGGAGTCCAAGGCTCCATTAAGGCTTTCATGCCGGGACTGCAGAAGGTGCCTTAGAAGTCAGCCTTCTGAGACTGCTGGTTCCCTACACCTTCCTCCACAATCAAGGGGGACAGGCCCTGCCGCCCAGCACAGCCTCACCTGAGGTTTGGGCCTTTTGAAAGCTCTTAAAGATGGGAGTCCAGACCTGTCTTTCTAGGCATGGTTGAACTCAGTTTCTCCAAGTGTAAACTGTGGATGTCGTCCAGTCCTGACTGCTAAGATGCTACGATCATCTCTGCAGAATGGAGGCCAGAACTCTAAGCATCAGGCGGTCTTGCCACCTGTCTTGTCACATAGTATGGAGTCCATCACGGCTTCCCGCCCACCAAGGCTTCTGGGCACACCAAGGCACCTCAAGTAGAGTTCAAAAGCTCTTTTACCTCTCATAGATGGAATCCAGATGAAACAGCCTCAAATAGAAGCTGAGTTGTGTTTACTTTCTTCTTATGATAATAATGTGCATGGGTGTGTTACTTGCATGTATGGCTGTGCATCAAGTGTATGCAAACCCCACAAAGGCCAGAAAAGGGTGTTGGATTTTCTGGGACTGGGGTTATGGAGGATTGTGAGCCACTGTGTGGGTGCTGGAAATCAAATCTGAGTCCTCTGTAAGTGCAGCCAGTGCTCTTAACAGCTAAGCCATCTCTCCAGCTCTGGCTAAGTTGTCTTTATCAATTAATCCACTCTTTCATTCACTCCATGATGTTTTAATCACCTCCTGGGTCCCTATTACTGACCTGGGCACACAAACCATCGTATGTTCCCTGAAGAAATGTCAATAGAGGGTGGGTAGGTCATCGTTTGAAACAGGACAGGAAAGGGTACAGGACAGCCAAGGAGAGTGTCCCTGGAGGGGCTGAAGGTAAAAGTTTTGTCAGGCTGCAGGAGCACCAGCAGAGGCAGTCAGTGTGAAGGTGCAGGATGGACCTGGCCTGGTGCAATCTGAGCCTTCCCCAGGATGCTATCCTGTGGGAAGGGAGCCAGTCTGAAAGGACAGCGCTGTGAGGCTTCATTCATGGGAGCACCTGGAGTGGGCAGGTCCAACAGGCATCCAGACACAGGAAGCAGAAGGTAAGGTTGCCAGGGAATGAGGGCTAGGGGAAGGGACCTGCTGTTTAATGGGGGACAGTTTCTGTTTTATGAGATAAAGAGTTCGAGAGCTTGATAACACAGCAAAGAGAACAGAACACCCCTGAACTGTACTTTTGAAAGCGTTATCCTTCTGTTTGTATCTGTCTGCGTCATTTTTAAAGCCATTGGTGTTCTGTTGTTGCTTCTCTTCCTCCTGTAGCCCAGGCTGACCTCAACCTTGATATGCAGTCAAGGATGACCTTGAGCATCTGATCCTCCCGCCTCTACCTCCTAGGTTACACTCATCTTCATGTAGTGCTGAAATCAAACCTAAGGTTTTGGTGTGTGCTAGGCAAGAATCCTAGCAACTGAGCTACATCCCCAGATCCACAGTTTTTATTGTTGTTTTCCTTAAAAAATTTTATTACATCTGTCTGTCTGTCTATTTACTGTGTATTTGAGTGAACATGTGTTCCACAGGGCTCATATGGAAGTCAGAGGACAATTTTGGGGGAGTTGGTTCTCCTCTACCACGCAAGCCTCAGGAATCAAACTCAGGTTTTCAGGTTTGGTAGCAAGTACCTTTACCCACTGAGCCGTCCCATCAACTTAGTTTTTGTTTGTTTGTTTGTTTGTTTGTTTGTTTTTTAAGTACATGCACGCACGTGCGCGCGCACACGCGCGCGCGCACACACACACACACACACACACACACACACCAAAGTGAGCCTACCCTAGAGACAGAATGGGAAGGGGATACTTGAAAAGGAATGGGATGCCAGATAGTGGAGGGTCCTAAAAGCACGCTGAAGCCAACGAGCCACCTCAGAGGCTTTGTGAAAAGACAGAGAGGGCAGTTCTGAAGGACTGGGAGAACCAACTGGGAAGACTCAATTCTGCATACAGGCCTTGCCTGCTGGAGCATGGTGGTAGGGTACAGTGTGCAGAGGTCACCAGGTCTTGGAGCAGGCAAGATGGCTTCTCATCTGTGACATCTCTGGGACATATGAGGGAATAGAGCTGTTTGTACCAAGCCACTTCGTTTCAGGACAGGCCTGGCAGTGACAAACCCAGCTTCCAGTCCACCGCTGGCCACATGTGGGTTTTCAGGAAGCCTCTGCTATCCACCATCTCCCCCAAACAGCCATTCTGTGGCCCTTTCCCTGTGTGGCTTACAGAGTTCCAAACCACTAGAGTTCCAGGACGGCTTAGCTGCCCCACTGCTGCCCGTCACACAGAAGGGATCTACTGAGCGTCACCTACATGCTGGGTCACTAGAAGTCTTCCTTGGTGTCTCTTCGGGGACGTGAAGAAACCGAATTTGAAAGTTGTAAAGGAAACCTGCCACATACACTGGGGCCCTTAGCTGGACTTGCCAGCAGCCATCTTCAAAGCAGTGTCTTTTCCTTCATGAAAACGTTTTCAGCCAACATGGCTAACTGCAAGTGAACTGTTCTGAATGTAAGCTGTACTGTTCATAAGCATCCTCTACAGACTCAAAACTCTCCTTCTACAGCTTCAGGCTACAGAGTTTCCCCAGCAGAAGGGATCACATTTTTGGGTTGATCCTAGGATGTGTTTTGTAGAGGAGTTTGTAGCTAGACTGCACTCCTTAGGTTCAGACCTCAATTCTCACTGGCCATTTGATCTGGGACAAGTGTCTGAACATCCTTTCAGCCTCACATTCTCCATCTAGAAAACAGGAAATAGTTATGTCACCTTATAGATCCATAAGAATGTCTAGTGCCAAGAAACTGCTCAGTGGAAAGTATCACTAATGGTAGTGAGATTGATATTATTGGATAATGATGAGTATAATGATGGTGGCGGTGATGGTAGTGGTGGTTTTGTTGATGGTGATGGTCTGTGATGGAGACAGTGATGGTGGTGGTGATGGTAGTGGTGTTTTTATTGATGGTGATGGTCTGTGATGGAGACAGTAATGGTGGTGGTGATGGTGGTAATTGTTGGGGTCTAGATGGTCTGAAGTTCCTCCCTCAAGCACAAACCCTGAACCAGATGTGGCCCCATGACTGTGGAAAACAGTGGGCAGGAGATAAAGCCTATGAGGAGTGTCCTCCAGGGCAAAATCAAGACCACAAGTTCAGAGAACTGCAGAAGAAGAACTCAGATTAGGAGGTCAAAGAGACTGTTCAAGTTCTACTTGCGATGCCATTTCTAGTAGCCAAATAAACAATATAGAAAACAGCAGTGGGAAAATTTTTATAAAAGTTCTTGAAGTGAACCCAGAGTCTTATATCTCTTTCTACCATTACCCCTCCTTTCCAGGTCCCTGTGATGCTCATAACTATGCTGGCCACAATAGGTAATGATGGTGGTGATGGTGATGATGGTGGTGATGGTGATGGTGGTGGTGGTGATGGTAATGGTAATGGTAATGGTGATAGTGGTAAGGTAGTTGTAGTGGCAGTAGACTTGATCTTTATTGAGGAGTGTCCAGGATCCTCTGATTGCCATTGAAACCCAGAACCAGGGAGCACAGATTTCTGATTGACAACCTTGGTGTGAGAAACCAAGTTCTCTGTAAAGTGAAGCTGTGTGTCTTGATTAAGGTAAGCTGGCTGCAGAAACACATACTGATTGGACACTCCCCTGCCCTGAGGCCTCTCCCACATCCACACTAAGGACTCTCAGGTAGAGGCATGCTCCCTAGAAGTAGAGAGTTCTGAATACCACATAC
Organism: Peromyscus attwateri; assembly: GCA_902168425.1. NCBI lineage: Eukaryota > Metazoa > Chordata > Mammalia > Rodentia > Cricetidae > Peromyscus > Peromyscus attwateri. The sequence continues at coordinate 3,256 of CABHPP010120050.1, read as the reverse complement.
CCACATGCCCCTCACTTTTCTATAGAATGCATAGAATATATCACCTCCTCATATACTTGAGAACTTGAGGTGGTGGTGGTGGTGGTGGTGGTGGTGGTGTGTGTGAATATACTGTGTGTATAGGTTTAAGAGTATACATATATGTTTATGAGTACACACGTATGTACAGGTACACATGTAGAGGCCAGCCATCAACTTTGGGCATTATTCCTCAGGAACCTTTTACAGGAATTCTTTGAGACAAGAACTCGCTGATTCTTCTAGACTGACAGTCCAGCTCCAGGGATCTACCTATCTAGACCTTCCCAGTGCTGAGATGATAAGCATGCACCACCATTCCCAGCTTACATATGTTCTGGGAATTAAACTCGGGTTCTCATGCACGTACAGCAAGTCATTTATTGGCTGAGCTAGCTTCCCAGCCCTGGCCATTTGTTTCCATGTTTCATGTTTGTCCTCTCAGCCCGCTGCCTTCACTAGAAGACAGGCTTCGGCGGGGGTGAGGAGGCAGAGGACAGAAACGTGTGTTCGGTTCACTGCTGTATTCAAAATGCCTAAGACAGCGCCTCATATACAGTAGGTTCTCAATAAATATTTGCTGGAAGATCAAATGCTAAATGGGAAGAAATCATTGCTGCTTTTGTTCCCCAGTTCAGGCTGTTTCCTGGCTTGTTGCCTGGATCCTTCTCAAACAAACAGAGAAGGGTGAGGTGTGGCCCCAAATGCCCAATCTGTCTGCTTTCCGACTAGGATGGGACTGTGAGCCAGAGAGGACGGAGCTCTGCCTGGAGTTCTGACCCTGGCTGAAGCCATGGACTTCAGAGGTCCTGATCTCCATCTCCCTGCATCCTTGCTGAGCCAGAGGCTGAAGGCTGAAGAGATGACACTGGACCTGGAGTTTGAGGTCTTGAGTGTGGGATTTAATGAGGAGGGCAGATATGCCCTGAGGCTGTCAGCTGAGAATCCACTACAGGCAGGCTCTGGGGCTGGAGTGCAGCTGCGAGTCAATGATGGGGACCCCCTCCCAGCCTGCTCTGCTGTCACTGAGGTCATTGAGCAGCAGGATACTGACCAGAGCCTCACCTTCACCAGGAACAAATTTATCTTTACTTTGCCCAAAGGTACAAAGAGGAGTCAGGGGTTGGGGAGGAAGCAGGGTCCTTGGGACTTCTGCCCTAGACCTCGTCAGAACCCTGGGGAGCTCCAAGGGACCTGGGAGAGCCATGAGCAGAGTTCTGGATGGATTTCCAAGTGTGACTGTGTGACCTTGGGCAAATGCTGGCCCTGTAAAAGCCCCTGCTTCCTTCAGTGTACCATGGGATGCTGACACTGTTCTCACAGGGGGCAAGGGTAAAGAGGAACTAAAGGAGAGGCATGAATTTGAAAGAAGTAAGCCCAAAGCACGTTTAGTCTTTGCAGTGAACATGGAATAATGCTAGAAGTCCCCTAAGCACCTGCTGGTTATAGGAATGGAGAATGGACAGACACAGATGGATAGGAGACCCTGGTCTTGCCTTCTGGGAGCTTCCGGACTGGGTACAAAGAGGCAGGAATCCTAAGTCAGAAATAGCTAAGTGATTTAGAAGATTCAGGCTTAGAATGAATGAGAGCTATCCAGGTAGGCTTCCTGGTGGAAGTCTAAGACTATGGTTGGCCAGAAATCAGGGACTGGCCAAACTCTTCCCTGGTCACAGTGGTGTGAGGACCCAGAATGATTCTCGTAGGTTATAAGCCTTTCCTTCCTCACTCTAGTGAGTTCACATGAAGCATAAGTAAAGGGAAGGAGCCTTGAGTGAGGGGTCACCCACAAGAGAAATCTTAGCCAAGCACTCTTGGGTTCAGCTCAAGTTGCCCCAGGGCCCTGGATGTCCTTCTTACTCCCTGGAAGAGGAAGGGGGACCCTGGAGACCATATTCAAACTCATGTTCTCCACCCAGGGTTCTGCAAGAATGACGGGCAGAATGATGCACATCTGCGCATAGAGGCACTGAGGCTGGATGGATCTTCAGGACAGGTGGCCCAGAGGGTGGGTGAGGCTATCTTTCCCATCTACCCACGACCAGATGAGCCCCGAATGAACCTCACAGCACGGGAGCATGAGGACCTGTACCGTTACTGCGGCAACCTGGCTCTTCTCCGAGCTAGCGAGGACCCCACGGCCCGTCACTGTGGGGGCCTGACCTACAGTGTGGCCTTCCATGTGCACCGAGCTCCTAGGTCCTCTGTCTCAAACTGCCTTGTGGAGCCCAGCCAGCCAGAACTGATGTCGCTACATCCAGAGCTACAGGTGGGTACTCCTGGGTCCCTGCTCAGGACACAGCCTGAATTAAACCAGCTGTCTGAAGCCCTAAGGTCCCTAACCTCAGTCTCCTACATTCTCAGCAGACTTTGAGGGAGGTCCTCAGTGACAAGGCAGAAGTCTTTTCTGTGAGCCCATCCAGCATAAGGCTCAGGTGAGGGGTGCTAGTCATTTTGTGGGAGGTCTCCCACTATGGCCATGTTCTGCATCCAGGCATCATGTCCAGTTGAGAACACACAGAGCAAGCAGTAGCTCATTTCACAGGTGGAGAAAACACACCCAGGATTCTGGATTCCACTAAATCTCAACATTTACTGGGAATCGTAGAACACAGTAGCTTGTGGAATCCAAGGCTAGGTCAGCCCCTAAGCATGGAGTGTCACCAGATACAGTACAGTTGGATACAATACGGGTATCACACATGGTCCTCAAGGCTGGCAGGAATGTTCTGAAGAGGGAGTACAAGTCCAGGGAAGGCTTTCTCAGAAGATGTGTCATTTGAGAGGAGTCTCCCGTCCCTTCTCCACTCATCTGTCTGTTTACTCCTCCATCATTTGAGAGGGGTCTCCCGTCCCTTCTCCACTCACTCATCTGTTTACTCCTCCATTCCATATTTGGCTGTGTCAGATCCACACAAGGTGGGTGAGGTTTAGGGGTGACAATTTTAGGCTTAGGGGAGAAGGTTCCAGGAGTGAGGTCTAATATAGGCTAGCAAAGAGCAGGGGATGATTCAGCTGGCAGCAGAGGGACAAGTTGAGGTGGCACTCCAAAGGCACAGCTATCCTGCCCCCCTGTGTGTGTGTGTGTGTGTGTGTGTGTGTGTGTGTGTCTGTCTGTCTGTCTGTCTGTCTCTGTCTGTCTCTGTCTCTGTCTCTCTCTCCGTCTCTCTGTCTCTCTCTCTGTCTCTGTCTCTCTCTCTCTCTGTCTCTCTCTCTCTCTCTTTCTGTCTCTCTCTCT
>CABHPP010120049.1:23579-37886 GCA_902168425.1 Peromyscus attwateri | reverse complement strand
GATGTCAGAGGGTTGGTGTGATCACAGGTCCAACAAGGATGGGGTTATTTGATGGAGGTCACTCATGCCTGTTCCGGCTCCCCACAGGCTGGGCATAGAGCGGTCTTCCTATCATCCTGCTTGGCCCTTCAAACAGCCTCAGCATGTCCATCCATTGCAGGGCTTTCCCCAGCCACACTGGTCCTTGCTCTGAATCTCAGCTGCTGCTTCCCCTCCAAAGGCCCCAGTGTTGTTGGTCTTGGTGAAATGTCAGATGCAAAGAACAGTTGGCAGCTGACCTTTTCTTACAGGGCAGAACTCAGAGTGTTACTCATGATGCTTAGTAGAAGACAGAACCTAAGTGTTCTGGGTCTTATTTTTTTTGGACATTTGAGGGAAATTGAGCCCTGTTTTTGATGACAGTTGTGCCACCTCTCAGTGATTAGACCTCTTGATTTAATGTCCCCAGTAGTTGTTTTGGAGCCAAACAACTTATGGAAGAGGTGGGGAGTGGGCACATCAGGAGGCAGTCTGTGGTGGCCCCTGGTCCTCCTGGTTCTTAGGAGGTGGGGCAGCCGTTGAATTCTGCTAATCCAGGATGCATGGAGTATGTCATGCAGGGCAGGCTTCCCAACTGGGGACAAAGGGATGAGAAAGGCCAGCTTGTCTCAGACACTAAGTGATTTTACCTGCCGATGTGCCTTTGAAGGGAGAGCCTTTCAGGGCTGTCCAGGGCTGACATGAGATCACAGTTGCTTGTGGTAAGTAAGGTAGGTGCCAACTCTTAATGGCCTCTGTGTGAAGAGATGACAGTGGCCCATCTTGAGCCAAAGGTGCCCTGTTGACACAGGTATTTGGTTTCCACCTTTGACAGCTGTGTCTTTGATCACACACAGTGCACACACTGGTGGACAGGCTTACACTTCTGTCTTCTCACGTGCTGGTCTACATTTGGTCTCTTGCAAGGAGAGACTGAGTTGGGCCTTTTTTGTCATTGCATCTGTGGTGTGATCAGTTGTGATCTTTGGGAGTCCCAGGTCACAGGGTCTTCTCCTGGGTTCTTTATGTCTCTGAACTTTTTAAAATGAAAAACATATAAAAAATGTTTTTCTTTCCTTTTACATACCAACCCCTCTTCCCCCTCCCTCCCCTTCTCCCCCCCCACCTTTCCCCATCCCCTCCTCATAAGGGATAAGGCCTCCGTTGGGTAGTCAACACAGGCTGGCATAGCAAGTTGAGGCTGGACCTAGCCCTCCTCCCTGCATTAAGGCTGAGTAAGGCATCTCAGCGTACAGAATGGGATGTAAAAGCCAGTTTGAGTCCCAGGTCACAGGGTCTTTTCCTGAGTTCTTTATGTCTCTGAACCTTCTGAATTTGTAGGTAAAGTGTGGTCTTGTCTGCAGAGGTGATGTACTCTCAATGAGGTCTCAGTTTAATTTTTCTAGTACTAGACATTGAACCTAGGGTCTTAGATATCCTAGGTGTGTACTCAATCACCAGCCATATCCCAAGTGTTTTTATTAATGTTTGTTCTTTTAACTCTGTATTGTTATTTAAAAAATTTAGATTAATTGATTTTTTGTTTATGAGGTTTTAGTTTCATCTATGCATGTGATTATGTGTGCTTGTTGGCCATGGAAGTCATAAAAGTGGTTTGGATCCGCTTTAACTGAAGTTATAGATGGTTGTTAGTCAATATGGTTTGGATCCGCTTTAACTGAAGTTATAGATGGTTGTTAGTCAATATGTGGGTACTGGCAAACTGAACTTTGGTCCTCTACAAGAGCAACAAGTGCTTTTAACCACTGAGCCACCTTGCAGCCCATTTAGTCTTTAATTTTTTATGAAGCTTGGTGTCATTTAACTGAGACTAGTCTCAAACTTGTTATCATAGCTGATGGTGACCTGGAACTCCTGAACTTCGTGTCTCCACTTTCCCAGGGTAGTGATTACATCTGTGTCTATCACACACTGCTTACTCTGCCTCAACTTTGAGAAACAGTCTCAATAAGTTCTGCATGGTGGACTTGGTCCTTCTGCCTCAGTTTCTATGGTGGCTGAGATTACTTGGTCTTAATGAGTTTCTTCATGTATTTTGTGATTTACTAATTGTGATGATCCCGTAGTTTAGAAGGAGGTAAGATTTCTGACCACAGCTTTTGCGGCCAAATACACACAGAAATGAGTTGTGGTTGAGCTGCCTACAGGCTGAATGGCCTTGGGCTATTAATCTTCTGTGCCTTAGTTTCTTCATCCTACTTGTGTGTGAGCTCCTCTCTCTTCGGATTTTCATGGATTAAGTTAGATGAAACACATCAAGCAACTGGTCGCATGACCGACATATGTTAGTAGCTATACTTTTCTTTCCCTCCTATGAACTAAAAAAAAAATATTTTATGTGTGTGAGTGTTTGACTTCATGTACATCTATGCACGAATATGTACCTGGTACTTGTGAAGGTCTCAAGAAGGCTTTGGCTCCCCCAGAACTGAAGTTATAGAAAGTTGTGAGCCATGGGGAGAATGTTGGGAATGAAACCTGGGTCCTCTGAAGAGCACTCAGTGCTCTTGACTGTTGAGCCTGTTCTCCAGAACCTGTCATTTATTCTTCCTTATCTCCCTCCTCATCCTCCTCTTTCTCCTCCTCATTCTATATCTTTGTATTTGCTACACTCAGGTTTCCCCTGAAACTTTTGTTAGATTTTATATTATTTAATTAGCAGTTCTGTATGTTATTATTTGGCAACTGTTTTTTTTTTAACCTGTTTGCAAAGATGAAATATGGATTTTTTTTTCTTCAGAGTTGAGGATCAACCCAGCTTGTGGTTTGGTAGGCAAGTGCTCTACCATTGTGCTAAACCCTCAACCCTACAACATGGGTTTTTAGGTTATGTTTTTTTGAAGAACACAGAATGGCTCCTTTACAGTGCTTCATCGGAGAGAAGGCAGTTATTTTCAGTAGGAAGAAAGAGTCTCCTTGATAGCCTCTTTTTTTTTGACTTTATTTATTAATTTTTTTAATTACACTCATGATATTCATTAATTACACTCATGATATTAATCACATTTGTGGTATTCATAGATTACATTCGCAGTATTCATTCAATTATATATATAATATATATATATATTTTTAATTTTAAATGCCGAATGTCATTTATTGAAGGGGGGAGGAGGTCTTAAATACAGGCTTACAGCACAATGGGAGGACCCCGGAGGGCAGAGGTTCGCTACTGATGTTTTACAATCTTGCTTCTAATCTGTTAACGCCCATTATTCAGGATACCAGACAATGAACTTCCCTTAAGCATTCAGGAGGGTGGAACCTGGCAGGGAATTAGCATAGGGAGAATATCAAGGTCAAGGGCTGCAAGCAAGGCAACAGTTACCCAAAACGGGAGCCAGGGCCCTACAGGTCCCCCTTTTATTAAAAAATGAGCTTCTGACTTGGGTTGCGTGGGATGTCAGCAGGTCACCTTACCCATCATGGAGTCGCCTGCCCAGGCTACACAGGTGCTCTGTCTTAGGTTGGTGAGTGCCCCCCCAGGCATTACCCGTCTCTGAATACTCATTATCATACAGGCTCAATCGTGTGTGAGCTGCAGAGTTAACTGCTGCCAAAGGTCTCAAAGTGGCACTGGGCTTGCAATCTGTGTGTTCGATACAGAAAAGACCTACAGAGGTCCTATCTCTCCCATAGCCAGTAGGCTAAAGGCAACTGAGTCATTCCCTTCCTTAACAAGCCATACTGTATGTTGGTGTCCTTGTAAGATAGTATCCCAAAAGCAACTGGAACTTGAGTTTATAAATTTATAATTTTCAAAGCCAATCAAGATGTATATAACTACTGAATTAAATTTATCATGCCCAATAGAATGAAAGATTAACTAACTGTGGTAGCTACTTTTGTTGCCAGGGTCTCCATTGTGCTAGCTGTAGTAAGCAATTATGAAATGGTAATCCCAGAAAGAGTAGCAGTGGTGGGTGCCATTGCTATAACAGCAACAGCGGCAGCAGCAATGTCAAATTCTCTTCTGGATTGTGTGGACATCCACTGGCATGGATACAACTCCAGTAACACATACCGCCAAGGCCCATTTTTCTTGATCCCAACATGACTTTAGCTGGCAGCTCTTCTGGAGAATCCAATCTTATGGTTACAGTTCCTAGGCTTACATTAATGCTTGCCAAAGCTGGTGATATTGGGCTCTCAATCTCCATTGGCATCAGAAGGGTAGATTTTTTCATGAAGACCCATTAGGTCTCTGTCATGTTGGGCTTCAGCAGCAGCCATAGGGTGCGTTCAGTGCTCAGGAATCCAAAGAGGAACCTCGTTGTCCTGAGGAAAGACATAAACAGAACCCCAGGGCCACACCAACACTAGATCGGGTCTCCTCCACGTGCTAGTAGAAAGATCCTTCCATCGCTCCAGAGGATGATTTGCAACAGGAGCTCTCCAGTGCTTATCTGCATCGGATATTCCAGCAGAATCCACCGATAAACTCCAGTAGAATCCACCGATAAAAAATTTAAAATATGTAAAACAAGGGAAAGAATAGAATGTGGAGAGGAATGATGAGTCTCTAGTTCTCTCTTTTTTTACTTTAGTAAAATGTTTGCTTGTTTGTTTGTTTGTTTAATATTTCAAAATTTTCTTTTATTTTTATTTATTTTTTATTGTTTAAAATTAATTAATTAATTTATTTTTCTATTGTCAGCTTGATAGAGTATATATTCTTATCTTAATAGTAAGATGTTTCATTGAGGCTTGCTCAGTAGTTGAGTAAAACCGAAATTTATTATAAGCCACAGTCGTCTTAGGGACCTCCATGCTATGTACATAGCCTCCATGGTTCTGTGGGTTGTAGTCTGATTGTTCTTTATTTTATATCTAGAATCCACTTATGAGTGAGTACATACCATGCTTGTCTTTCTGGGATTGGGTTACCTCACTCAGGATGATATTTTCTAGTTCCATCCATTTGCCTGCAGATTTCATGCTTTCATTGTTTTTCTCTGATGATAGCCTCTTTTTAGTGTGTGGGCATACTTCTGGCATGCTCACACTGTTCTAAAGGCAGTGTGAGTGGCGCCCCATGAGTATTGTGCCTACTGTCAGGTTAGCGCACAAAAGGTCTTCTGGGTCCTATTTGGGGATATTTTGTTTGCGTCCTAACAAATAAAGCCTGCCTGGAGATCAGAGTGGAGATCTAGCCACTAGTTAACCAGAGAGGCCAGGCAGTGGTGGCACACACCTTTGATCCCAGCATTTGGGATCTTATGCCTTTGATCCCAGTACTTGAGAGGCACATGCCTTTAATCCCAGCACCAGGCGGGAGGAGACAGGAGCTCAGCCCTTTTATAGTCTGAGAAGTTGTGGAGGTAAGAGGTGACTTTGGCTAGCTCCTTTCCTTCTCTGATCTTTTAGCATTTACCCCATATCTGACTCTGTGTTTCTATCATTAAGACCAATTAGAATTTGCGCTACAGTCCTAGACCTTCCATAGAGGCAACATGGGCTGTTCCCAGGTTACTTGGCCATGAGGGTTGCCATGTGCATGTGGCCTTCTGAATATCAATTCTATTCTGAGGTCAGTGCACAGGTGGCCTCCTGGACTATGGAAGCACTGGAGAACAGTGTGTCAAGGGGAGCCAACCACATCTGACTTCAGGGAAGACTCTGGGTATTCATCCTGCATTGGAGGGCAGTATGTGGGCAGCCCCTGGACACTGAGCTTTTTCTGGATGGAAGTGTGAGGATAACATTGTGGATACTGGAACTACCCTGAGGATAGTTTTTCAGCAGCTTCCTATGTATAGGGGATACCTTGGGAGCATCATGTGGAAGCTTACCTGGGTATTAATCCTTCAGTATGGTCAGACTGGGCATGGTCACATGGCTGCTGGATCTTCTCTGAGGTCAGTGTGCAGTTACCCACCTGGGTACTTGTTCTGTCCCAGGAGCAATGTACAGGGTCCTCCTGAGTACTGGAACTTGCTACTTCTAGGTCTAGTACTTCTCAGGCAGTCCAATCGGAAATCTATATATCCAGAAATGAGCTCAGACTAGACTAGAGAAGGATTTCTGAGAGTGAGATAAAAGCCAGCATTCCTTAAGAACTTGTAAAATCAGTTCCCATCTGCCAAAAGGAGTCTTTTCTCTTACCTCTGGCAGAAGGGCTTCATTGACACATATCTGTGGTTGCATATCAAAGCCCACGCCAGCTTTCAGGCTCCCCCAGTGCCTACTCACAAGTACCCTGAGTACAATATATAACATTTCAATGCCCCCGTGCCAGCATCCTAGTCCTTTTCACTTTCCCAGGCTTCTCTTCTCTCACATACTAGTTTGTTCTCTTTATAACATGGCCCCCTCCCCCCGTCCCTGCTCTTCTCCCTTCTTTTGCAGGTAGCCCTGGTCATGTCCAGTCTGTTTCTCTATATCTCTGCTCTGGACTCTTCCAGATGCCTCTGGATATTTTCTCTCTATTACTTACAATAAAACCTTCCGGAGAATCCAGTCTCATGGTTACAGTTCCTACGCTTACATTAATGCTTGCCAAAGCTGGTGATATTGGGCTCTCAATCTCCATTGGCATCAGAGGGGTAGATTTTTTCATGAAGACCCATTAGGTCTCTGTCATGTTTGGCTTCAGTAGCAGCCACAGGGCGCGTTCAGTGCTTAGGAATCCAAAGAGGAACCTCATTGTCCTGAGGAAAGACATAAACAGAACCCCAGGGCCACACCAACACTAGATTGGGTCTCCTCCACGTGCTAGTAGAAAGATCCTTCCATCGCTCCAGAGGGTGATTTGCAACTGGGGCTCTCCAGTGCTTTTCTACATCGGATATTCCAGCAGAATCCACCAGTAAGTTCCTTGTCTGGGTATCCTGAATAATGGGCGTTAACAGATTAGAAGCAAGATTGTAAAACATCAGTAGCGAACTTCTGCCCTCCGGGGTCCTCCCATTGTGCTGTAAGCCTGTATTTAAGATCTCCTCCCCCCTTCAATAAATGACATTCGGCATTTAAAGTTAAAAAAATATATATATAATTGAATGAATACTGTGAATGTAATCTATGAATACCACAAATGTGATTAATATCATGAGTGTAATTAATGAATATCATGAGTGTAATTTAAAAAATAAATAAATAAAAAAATTAATAAAAAAAATAAAGGAGAGCAAGATGCAACTCAATATAAGAGTAAAAAAAAAAAAACTTTCCTCTTAGCCATACGGTGGAGCAGTCAGGTTGGCATTTTCTTTTCCGTGCCTGTGTGTGTGCAGAACTGCCTTGGGATCGTTGTATGGTCATCCCCTTGACTTGCCTGCCCTAGGAATAGCTGCAGTTGACCTCTTGGCTCTTGGGTCTCTGCTGAATTCAGCATATGGGCATTCCCATGGGTATTGGCCCTGCCCAAGATCAGTGGAGGTGCCACACAAGGTATTGCTTCCTCCTTGGAGCAGTCCACTTAATATTGGGCCTGCACGGTGAAGTGTGTACTGGGCTCATGCTTACTTGTATGTATTTACCTCCTCGGAACTGGGTTTGCCCTTTAGTCCATGTGAGGGCACCCTCTGGGTATTAGGCCCATACCATGGACAGCATGGGCTCAGTCCCTTAGACACCACCAGACATGCACTGGTTTCAATATACAAGCAGCCTTCTGTGTACTGGCTTGCCCTGAGGTCAGTACATGGGTGGCCTCTTAAGTACCTGGCCTGCATTGAGTGGCAATGTGTTGCTGACCCCTGACTATGTAGACAACCTGTACTGGGCGGGCAGTGTGCTTTCAGTTTTCTGGGTGCTGGGCCTGCCCTGGTGGACACATGTATGTGGGTTTCTAGGTCTTGGATTTGTCTTTTGGTCAACAAGCATACAGCCTCTTGGATTCTGAGCCTGCCCTAGAGGCAGCATGAGTCAACCCCTGGTTAGTGGTCCTCTGCCTGAATAGGTTGAAGATGTGTATGATCTTCTGGACCCTTTCCTCAGATCAGCCTGTGAGCAGCTTCCTGGGTAATTTTGGCTCTAGGCCCCAAATAGTCTTACTTTCCATGTTCATCACTGAAGCTCTGACAACACAGGTGTACCTTGCTGAAGCAGCAACACAGGCATAGCTTTTCTTGGTAACTTTTCCAGTTTCCTATTGACCAAGCATGGCTAATACTGGCTCATGTCCCACATGACTAGGAACTCATTGTAGGGGTTGATGAAGATAAGGATGAATAACCAGGAAGTGAGAGATTCAGGAGAAAGATGTGGTTACAAAGGTCAAGAAAGAAACTGGGGGATATCAGTCTCTTCTCCATCAGGATCCAGTCGGTCCTCAGTATCTGATAACACTGATGTAATGGAAGTGTCATATTAAAATTTCCAGGAAGTACAGATAGCAGAGGAGGGAGACAGGCACTCTAACTCAGACTACCAGAGTTAATTAAAGGTGTCTCCAACTGGTAGGTAGAGTTGACGTTAGAGAGATCGTAATTGAATTGATTGCTCCCAGTCAATTTTAAAAAAGATTTATTATAATTACTAATTTAAACTTTTCAGATTTATTTATTTTATGTGCATGAGTATTTTATCTGCGTGTATGTGTGTGCTCCATGTGCATGCCTATGGATGGTTGTGAGCCACCATGTGGGTCCTCCACAAGAACAAGTGCTCTTAATGGCCGAGTCACCTCTCAAGCCCCTTATTATTTTTAGTTATATGTATATGCATATGTCTGTGCACATGAATGCAGGTGCCCTGGGAGGCCAGAGGCATCAGATCTCCTGAAGCTGGAGTTACATGAAGTAGTGACCCACCTGATGTGAGTGCTAAGAACTAAACTTGGGTCCTCTGCAGGAGCACTAAGCACTCTTAACTGCTGGGCCATCTTTCTAGCCCCCAATATATATATTTGTTTTTTTGAGACAGGGTTTCTCTGTGTAGCTTGTGCCTTTCCTGGAACTCACTCTGTAGCCCAGGCTGGCCTCAAACTCACAGAGATCTGCCTGCCTCTGCCTCCCTAGTGCTGGGATTAAAGGCGTGCACCACCACTGCCCAGCCCCAACATATTTTTTAATAGGAAAATGTTTTTTTAATCTAAAGTGTTTGGATTCAGAAAAGGCATCCTGAGTGTCATGGCTATACTTTCTGGCCCCAAAATAAAATATAAGTGTCTCCCACAAATGGAAATTCTTTTGGAAGACTTAAATAAGATTTGTCAACATAACAACTGGACTTTGTCATCAAACTTCTGACTGCCCTGGCATGGAGACATTTGTTGTCTTCTGGGGGTGGTGACCACCCTTCAGGTGGTCTGCCCTGCCACCCTCTGGACTCTGAGGAAAGCCATTCCCTCATGGACGCTGGACGTGTGGTACTTTCCTGTCTGCCTCCATCAGCTCCTTTCCCCCTTTAACTGAGTCAGCCATTCAGTTAGGCCATTGTCTCCTCTTTATTATCAGTTTTCTGAAGAGGGAAAGCAAAGTACTTTGAAGTCTGTACTTGAAATCTGTCTTAAGTGTTTCCTTGTTAGTTCTGGGTTCCCGCCCTCTCCAGGTGAAGCACCGAGTCTTCGTTTCCAGCCAGCTGTGGTTTGTCCCAGTGCTCCAGACCTCTGTGGCATCTCTGCAGCCACCACTTTTGTATTTGTCTTTTTTCATGTGATGTTTGGGTTTGTTTTCTGTTTTGTGTACATGTCTTGTTCAGTGTGGTCAGGGTTGAGCTTCTGGTGTCACTGCCACTGAGCAGAGCGAACATTCTGATCACTGTTTCTACAGAGCTCAGAGCCAACTATATAAATAGGCCATGAGATTATACAGTATGAACAGTAGACACCCAGAAACCTTGACTTCTGTGTTTTCTCCATTTGAGTATTTTGTAATTTTTTTGGAAATATTTATGGACATGAATAAAACCAAACCACACTACAAAACAACAAACAAAAACCAAATCAAAACCTCAAATATGTAGATTTATTTTATCCGAGTTGTACTGAATAATGGAAAAAGTGAACACTTGAATTATTTTAGACATAAAAACTGGATTCAAATAAGACAGGGGTTCTGACCTGGTGTTAGGGAAAGTCCCAGGAATCTACAAAGATGACCCCAGATTAGAGTACTAGCAATAGTGGTGAGAGTGCCTGAACTGGCCTATCCTGGTAATCAGATTGGTGAATACCCTAACTGTCATCATACATCATCCAGTTACTGATGGAAGCAGATGCAGAGATCCACAACTAAGTACCAGGTCGAGCTCTGGGAGCCCAGTTGAAGAGAGGGAAAAGGATTATATGAGGAAGGGGGGTCAAGATCATGATGGGGAAACCTACAGAGACAACTGAACCACGCTCATAGGAACTCATAAACTTTAGACCGACAGCTGTGGAACCTGTATGGGACTGAACTAGACCCTCTGCATATGGGAGACAGTTGTATAGCTTGGTCTGTTTGAGGGGCCCCTGGTAGTGTGATCAGGATCTAACCCTGGTGCATGAGCCGGCTTTCTGAATCCCATTACCTATGGTCAGACACCTTGCTCACCCTTGATGCAGGGGGCAGGGGCTTGGTCCTGCCTCAACTGAAAGTACCAGGCTTAGCTGTCCCCCTGTGGGAGAACCTAACCTTTTGGAGGAGGGGATAAGGGGTGGGAGTGGGTAAGGCATGAGTTGGGGGAGCGGGAAGAAGGATGAGAGGGGATCTGTGGTTGATATGTAAAATGAATAAAAAAAAAGACAGGGATTCTGGGTAAGCAAGCAGTCATAATAAAACCTTGATTAGTGAAAGCCATGATTCTTTTTGTTTGTTTGAGAGACAGACTCTTTATGTAGCATGCAACACTATGCCTGCCTATAATGTTGTTCATTAAAACTAAGGTTGGCATTATTTAATCACGTAGGAACATATCAAGTAAAATACTAAATATCTTAAGCAATTTAAAAAGATTTATTTATACAAGCATTTAAAAACTAAGAGAATAATTCAGTTACTTGGGATATTCCATTGTTAATGTAGTTGAAACCAAAGATTTAGCAGAATTTGACAAATTATTGGTCTCATTTCTTTATTCAATAGTCCAAACTTATAAATATACTTAAATATTTGTCCATTAAAATGAGATCCATGATCCCTATGCAGTTTAGCAGGAATGTCCCAAGTAGGAATCATTCTGTTAAAAAATTATTTTATTTCTATGTGTGTGTGTGTGTGTGTGTGTGTGTACATGTACATGCACTGGAGCTGGATTTTAGGCAATTGTGAGCTACCCAATGTGAGTGCTGGGAACCTAACGCCAGTCCCCTGCAAGATCAGTGAGGACTTATCACCACTGAGCCACCTCTCTAGCCCCAGGCATACTTCTTTTAAAGAGGATTTTTCCTATTGATAAGGAAGTGGCTGTCTAGCAAATGAAAGCATAAAAAACATAAAACTAAAACCTAACCATAGGTTTAAAATCATTTAGTTAAAGAATAGAACAAAGTCCCTGCCTTTCTAAGTAAGTTATTTCTTTGTAAACATTACTAAGAGAAGAGCAATACTTAAGAACAACTTATTGTTGTAAACAGAATGAGGCATAAGCTTTATCTCTAGGTATTGAATTCTGACATTAAAAATTCAACAACTCATTATTAATTGACTTCGTTGTTAGAAGTGAGGGCACAGTGGAACCACTGAACTAGACTGCTGCCTGTGTAGAAAGGAAGGTTTACTGGGGAACTCAAAGCTACCAGGCTGTTTCTTGGGAGGCAGAGAGAGCAGCAATGGCGGAAAGAGCCTTGCCAGTTTTATGGGGTGCAGGTTGTGGTGGGCGGCAGTGCGTAAGTCAGAACAGGCAGGTAGCTAGAGTAGGGGGAGGTGTGGGTCAGCCAGAGCAGCCTGTGTGAGACAGAACAGCCTGGGAATTTGGATCTGGTGTGAGCTTGTCTGAGTTAATAGGGAACTAGATGCCCGTTACTGGAGGTAGTTGACTGTAGGGACAGATAAGGGAAGTAATGGTTTCTCCTGACAATCAGAACCCTGCTTCCCAAGGTTTCTGAGGAATGCTGAGTTTAGGTTATTTTTTTATCTGCTAGCCGTCCTCTGTTTACCCAGTCAGTCAAGCCTGAGCTGAGCCCAGACTGTCATTTAGGACACTGTCAGCGGCAATGCCATTTTGGGGGCCCTCTTTGGACCTAACAGTTATCACCATACCCATGTTCCTTAGTCTCAATCTCACTATCTTTCTTTTTTTATTTAAAAATTTTTTATTCATTTTACACACCAACCACAGATCCCCCTCTCATCCCTCCTCCTCTCCCGTACCCTCTCTTCCCCCTACCCCTGACCCACTCCCCATCCCCTCCTCCAAAAGAGTAAGTCCTCCCATGAGGGGGACAGCAAAGCCTGGTACATTCAGTTGAGGCAGGACCTAGCCCCTCCCCCCTGCATCAGGGTGAGCAAGGCGTCCCACCACGGGTAATAGGATCCAGAAAGCCAGCTCATGCACCAGGGATAGATCCTGGTCCCACTGCCAGGGGCCCTCAAACAGACCCAGCTACACAACTGTCTTCTGTATGCAGAGGGTCTAGTCCAGTCTCATGCAGGTTCCACAGCTGTGGGTCTAAAGTTCAGGAGTTTCTGTGAGTGTGGTTCAGTGGTCTCTGTCGCTGACTTTCTACAGCATACTTTTATCTCCTAACTTTGTTCTCATTCATTTCCATTTTGGAACAGTCTTTACCTTACCAGACTAAACCCTTTCTCATCCAAAGACATTTATTTCTCTTTTCATTAAACTTCTGTACCAGAAATACACTTAAAATACACTTTATATCTATAACTCCTTTGTATCTTTTAGAATTGAATGGTGTTTACATCTAATTTTATTTCTAATAGTCATAAGTAAGGGCAGTATGTGGTCATCAATTTAAATACACTGTAAAAGAGAAGTTACTTTTATGACATAATCAAACACATGGGATTATTTGAAAATTTTAAGGCATCTTGGTCTATCTTTGAGCAGGTTCTATAGTTTTTATTTTTATTTTATTTACTTATTTGTTATTGTTGTTTGGTTTTAGACAGGCTCTTACTATGTAGGTCTGGCTGTCCTGGAACTCACTAAGGTAGACCAGGCTGGCTTTGAACTCACTGAGATCCACCTGCCTCTGGAGTGCTGGAATTAAAGGCATGCGCCACCACACCTGGCATTTGTATAGTGTTCAAAATGAAATTACCTTAAAGTATTTGTATAAACACACATACCAATGGCTATCCATGTATACTGTATGTACACATCTTCAAAATGACATCTGGCAGCACACGACAGCACATTGGAATAACATGTAATGTGATTACATCGATCGACCATTGAGAGAGCCAAAGGATAGAGCGGAGGGTTTTGAGTCTGTTTTGGGTAGTTTCTTAAGTTTTTAGGGGCGCTTACTTGTGCAGGACGGAGGAATTCTGCCACCTGAGTGTTTTTACGTCCTCCTCCTCTTCCCTCCAAAATAACTTGTCTTTTGTGGCTTGGCTGAGAACTGTGCTGCAGGTGGGTGGGGAAAGCAAGGGTTGGTCAAAGCTTTACTGGAGTGTGGCTTCTTGGGGTGCTGAGGGGACAAAAAAGAGGTGTGGCCGAAGGCGTGTCTGCAGGCTAGAGAATGAGGGACTTCTTTGTGGGTTTTGTCTGGACTTGGTTTGAAAGCCAGTTTTACTTTGTTCACGTGTCGGCAGCAAAGAAGGGGTAGGATGGAGGGACTGGCGATTTGTGGGTGGAAGCATAATGACTTCTTTCCGTGAGGAGCAGTGACTGGTTCCTATGTATGCAGTCCTGCAGGCAGGTCTGGACAAGGCACCCATGTGGAGGGCCATGGGCCAGGAGACCAATGCTAGTGCCAGGCCATGGAAAAAGGAGAGGGGAGCAGAGAGAAGGGAAGCTTGGACTAGGAAGCTCCCAGAGAGAAGGAAAATCACCCTGGGAAGGATAAGACCGTTTTTCTGTTCTTTTCTATCCACATCTCCAGCGCACAGTACCACAGGTGGTGATGGCTTGCCCTGACGGATCCAGTACCACAGTACCATAGTACCATAGTACCACAGTACCACAGTACCACAGGTGGTGATGGCTTGACCTGACGGATCCAGTACCACAGTACCATAGTACCACGGTACCACAGTACCACAGTACCATAGGCGGTGATGGCTTGACCTGACGAAGCCAGTACCACAGTACCACAGTACCACAGGCAGTGATGGCTTGACCTGACGGATCCAGTACCACAGTACCATAGTACCATAGTACCACAGTACCACAGTACCACAGTACCACAGGCAGTGATGGTTTGTCCTGATGGATCCA
>CABHPP010120049.1:0-23569 GCA_902168425.1 Peromyscus attwateri | reverse complement strand
CAGTACCACAGTACCACAGGCAGTGATGGTTTGTCCTGATGGATCCAGTACCACAGTACCACAGTACCACAGTACCACAGGCGGTGATGGCTGGCCCTGACGGATCTAAGTGGTGATGAAGTCTGCCTGGGAACTTGCAACAGACATAACCTTACAGTTTAACAATGTATAGACAAGTAATCTTAATTTATTATATTACATTATGTGTGTAGTTTCAATTCAAATCTTTAAAAAATCAGACAATATCATTATTTGTTAATGTGACCATATCACATGATATTAAGAAAGGACATAAAGTGAAAGGGAACCACCAATTAGGGGAAGAAAATGTTAGGAGGATGTCAGCAGAAAGATATTTTAGCAAAGAAGGGTTTCTTTTTTTCTTTTTCTTTTGTTTTTTTTTTGAGACAGGGTTTCTCTGTGTAGTTTTGGTGCCTGTCCTAGATCTCACTCTGTAGCCCAGGCTGGCCTCATACTCACAGAGATCCGCCTGGCTCTGCCTCCCGAGTGCTGGGATTAAAGGCGTGCGCCACCGATGCCCAGTGCAAAGAAGGGTTTCCATGTGGTAGAGGGAACTTAAGTCATAGAAGGCTGATATAAATCACAGGAGGTTTATAGAGAATAAGACTCTGAGATATATCATGTATATATGATTAAAGGATATTAAACTCTCTGATCTCAAAGTTCAGTGCATTGGTGGCAAACCTCAATGTCAGTCAATAGAATTCTCTTAAGTTATTGGTCTTCTCCTGGCAACATTTACAAAAATTGGCTTAAAGAACAAAACATGTATGTCCAATCCAGATTCATTTAAAACTACTTAGTCCTCTGTCTTTGCCTTATGCCCTTTGTCTTTGCATGGCACCTAAATTTTAAAGCACGATTTGTTCTTCAAAACTGACGTGACCCAGCTTCTGGGTGTTTGGTAACCATGCCTGCAATTCCACATTGGTGTGGACGGAGGGACTGAAAGCACAGCCTGTATTGTGGCACTTGCCATCCAAGGTCATCAGTTCCAGATGAACACAGGACACCTCTCAGAGAGCCCTGCCGCTCTGCTAAGTCATCGGTCCTTTTGTCTGAGAGGCTCGGAGACCCAGAGGTTAGACTCTATGCAGTACACATCCTGGAAAGAGGGCAAAGTCTTCAATCCATCTAAAACAAGCCACAGGATCAGGGAAAAAAAACCCAACTCACTCAGAAAATGGCACAATGGGTAAAAGAAAGATTGGAAGAACCAGAGGCCTCCCGAGTCCCAAGTAACTCTCTGAGGACCAGACCCTCTGGCCTTAATAATAAAGCTGGAAATAGTTAATTTTGGCCATCTGTACAGTCTTAAACACCTAACTGAAAAGTATAGCCACAAACTAAAATGATTAGAATTTTTTAAACAGTTCAAATAATCACACTCCCTATTAGGGATATTAGGCTTAAGTCCACATGAGATGTTATATAAGCTTGGTGAGAAACTGCAGCCCACTCTGGGCATGGTGGTGATTACCTTTATTCCCAGCAGAGGCAGGCAGATCTCTGAGTTCAAGGCCAGCCTGGTCTACAGAGTGAGTTCCAGGGCACCAGGGCTACACAGAGAAACCCTGTCTTGAAAAACCAAAGAAGGAAAGAAAAAGAAAAAAAGAAACCACTACTCAGATGCAGGACTGCAGTTCACTTTCAGCACTCTGTGCCTACATAGGACCTGTAGCCCAGAGACAGGCTCACTATTGTTCCAACCTGAAGGTCAATGAGGGGTAAGTCTCTTGTCTTTCTCCCCAAGAGTCGCTTGAGAGGGGGCCTCACGCAGTGATTCTAGCCACTCTAAGAGCTCTCACTGTACCTGAAGGCCAATCCTGGGTTCGTTGCTCTTGAGTCAACCCTTGAAGGCCTGAGAAGGAAGGGCCTGACCAGAGGCCCAGTAAGCCAGACATAGGTGGATGTTCTGGTAAGCCTATGGGCTTTCATTCAGACATTTCATTTTATTCTTTTAAAGATTTGTTTTATTTTTGTGCATGGGTGTGTGTGCCTGTGTGTATGTGCGTATGTATATTCAGGTGTCCACTGAGTCCAGAATAGGGTGTTCGGTCCCTTGGAGCTGAAGTTACAGGTGTTTGTGAACCAGTCATTGTGGGTGCTGGAGTCCAAGCTCTGATCCTCATGTTGGAGCATCACGTGCTCTCAGTCACTGAGCTGCATCTCCAGCTCCTGATTCAGACACTGAAAAATCTCCTCTGTTCTGCCTTTTCCTGGTTCCCTTGGGCCTCAGAATGTTAAGCTTTTGTTGGAGATTCCGTCTGTTTCCAGTGGAGTGGAATAATTTCTTAGGCTCAGAGGGCTCCCATACCACTTTTCTAACTCTTTGTTTTCCTTCTCCTTCACATCACTGTCCAGGCACCAAGGGCTTCCTTTCCTCACTTCACCTGGCTGTTACACAAATGATACCATGGAAGCACTTTCAAGGTCTCTTAGACAGAACCACTGGAGAGGTTCCCTGACTGCCATTCCCTTAGCCCTGCTCAGCAAGAAGACCAGTCACCAACCCCAGCCCTGTTTCCTCATGGCAGTTAGGATCAGGGCTTCTGAGGGGATGATGGGAAGAGAAGATAGAAACGGGTCAGTCCTGGCTGGAGGTCAGAAATACCAGCAGTGTTTTGGGGCTCTAGTTCCTGCTCTGATTTCTTGTTATCTTTCTTCTCCATTTATACAGCTGCCTGGAAACTGTAGGTGAGAGTGTGACCAAAACACCAGTCCAGATACCTTAGGATGGAGAGGCACATGGATACCTAATGGGTGGGACAACTCAGCCAACCAACCCCCACGACCCATTTTCTACTGTAAGTCATATGAAAAATCCCCAAACTAGCAGCTTAATGGCACCCCATCCCCAGGACCTCCTCTTGCTACGTAGGAGCTTGACTTGCTTCCTCTCTTAAGCTTTCACCTGCGAACCTATAATGAACTTACTTCTAAAAACTCATCCTCCTCATGGTCCATGACATTCACTTGTGAATTTGTGAGACAAGAGTCTGAGCCATGACTCAGTGGAAGGAGTTTTGCCTGACTCCTAGCTACTAGCGCCCGAACTCCTCAATTAAGCCTGTCTGAGGCTAGAAAGCCTCTGTTATACTCAAGGACCCCACTTTCCTCATGTTTTAAATCGAGAGGCCCATTTGGATGAACCCTTGATGGAGAGGGCATTGGTGTGTCTTTGTTCATTAGCAGAAAGCCTCTCAGTAGACAGTAACGTTATGAACCTCCCGGCAGCCAGACAGTTGTGATGCAGGGCCAAAGATGCAACTCAGATCCCATACCTTTGACAAAGAAGTCATGTAACACAACAGATGGAAAAAGGTTAAAGGAAAAAATCTACGGAAATAGCCACCTTGACGGTTCTCTACTTCCCTCTGCCCTGTTCCTTTGCACCCAAGGCCTCCAAAACGCCCCTGGGCTCCTGAGGGTCCCCCTCCTAGCCACCCCCACTTCTTCATCTTGCTTCTGTCTTCCTTCTTGACTAGAGAAACTTTTCTGGGCATACAGATTCGGCATCCTTCCTAGATGCCATCCTTGCAGGGCCTGATCTTTGGAGAGTCAGAAGGCTTTTGTCCTTTTTTATTTTTCTCTTTCTCTTTTCTCTCACCCCTCCCCCTTTTTGGCCAGGTCTCCGTCTAGCCTGGACTGACATGGAACTCACTGTGTAGCCTAGGCTTGCTCAAACACATGACAGTTCCTGTCCCTGTCAGGCTCCATCGTTCTGAGCTGACAGGTGTGAACCTCTACTCCCTGTCTTTCCTTCCACCGAGGACAGAGCACAGAACTTTCCCGAAGGGTCACAGGAGAACTAGAGCTGGGAAGGATGCCCTTCATTTAAACATTTCAAAGCTGCTTCCCAGCTGGCAGGAAACACAGCAAACTCAGACCCAGACTCAGAGGAAACATCTTTATTACAACTGAGAACTCCACTGGGACTGAAGCTGATCATGGACTCTGGGGTCTTGAGCATGTGCAGCTGGGGCAGGGACTGGGCCTCGGCAAAGCAGCTACTCGGGAATGGTCAGCAGTATGTAATCCTGTGGAGAGAGCAGAGTCCCTGTATGTGCGCTCACTCTCACACAGTCTGCTTTCCCGGAGCTGCTCCTGACACTTTAGAGGGGACCACACCTGTGACTAAGAAGGGAGAGCCAGGGACTCTGGATAAGGGTATAGAACAGAGAGGAAGATGAAGTCTTGGGAGTGTTTATGAGGACAGGAAGACACTAGACTTTGGAGCTCTTCCTGAGATATATTGACTCGTGAGCAAAGGACCACAAGGGAATGAACGAACAACCAGGACAGCCATAGAAGTGTGTGTGTGTGTGTGTGTGTGTGTGTGTGTGTGTGTGTGTGTGTGTGTTGCACACTGCGCAGTTCCAGATGGTGCTTATTTCTTTAAATCACAGTCTGCATGGTGCACTCTGTAACTTGCAACCTGAGCCATGGCACTAGGCAGCCGAGAAGCAGATCAGCAAGTGAGCCTTGCTTTTCACAGGTCTGGTTATGAGGCAGCGCTTCTGTGGCTGGAAGGTGCTGGCTGTGTCCTGTCTCTGGTCATTTGGATCTGCCACCCTGGGCAGCACCTGACCTGATGGATCCAGGACTGGTGGCATCATTTTTACGGCATTCACAAACCCTGGGTTACCTGGATGTGTTCCTCCAGGCCTACTCAAGTGGGGGTTTCTCTTGACTCTCTAAGATCCCTAGGCTGATGTTCAGGCAGGAGCAGCGGCGGTGGTGGGGATGGGGAGTGGAAGACACTGAGTGGCCCCATGAGGCGACAATGCCTGCTGCCCCTTCTACCTCAGGTTCTTGAAGGCAGGCTTCTGTAGTCAGGAATGGGGATGGGGGGCCTAAGGTCTAAGCTTGGGGTCCTAAAGCTCAAGATCATTCATTTGTCATTTTGTTTCTTTTTCTTCTTCTCTTCTCTCCTTCCTTTCTTTCTGACACAGGGTCCCATTATGTAGCCCAGTCTGGCCTGGAACTCAGATCCTCCTGCCTCCACCTCCTGACTGCTGGGATTACAAGTATGTGCCACTGCCTTAGAAATCATCTCAAGGCGAGAGAAGGAACTGAAAAGTATTTGTGAGCCCTACCCTTCCCACCCACCTCCTTCTCCATTTCCCATCTCCCTGTCTCTGTCTCTATCTCTGTCTCTGTCTTGGTATCTCTGTCTCTGTCTCGGTGTCTCTGTCTGTCTCTCTGTCTCTCTGTCTCCCTGTCTCCACCTTGCCCCAATCTGGAGTTTAGTATGGTCATGTTCAGCTTTCAGAAGACATTTCATTCTGGGAGATGTATTCTATTAACTGTGAGATTGTGTTTCTGTCTCCCTTCCAACTTGTTTTTCTGCAACTTCCTTTAAATATTTCTTTCACCCCTTTAAAAGGTATTTTTAGTTTTTATTTTGTTTGTATCTATGTGTATGTTTGTATGTCTGTGAATATATGCCATGTAGGTGCCAGTGGAACCAGGAGTGGGTGTCAGGTTGGAGCTGGAGTTCCAGGTGGTTGCGAGTCACCGCTGGCTGTGGGTGCTGGGAATGGAGCCTGGGTCCTCTAGAAGAGCAGCAGCACCCTTCAGCACTGACCCGCATCCCTGGAACTTTCCCTAAATGAACTTTTCCTCTTTGGGAAGAAATGGGAGCCAGGACAGGCCTGGGAGCAGATCCCCAGGCAGCAGCACCCCAGGGCCCTCTAAGTTTATCCCTGCTTTGCGCCCCGGGGTGTTTGCAGAGAGTGGGCACCGGGTACAGCAGCACTGGTTGGGAACCAGGACCCCTCAGTTCTAGGGAGGAGGGTGGTCCTGGCTAAGGTAATAGACTTGGAGGTCAGATAAAGGCTCCTGCTTTGTCACCCTGGCCCTGCTTTTCTGCCTTTCTGAGCCTTGAGTTTCCTCTCAGTCAGAGTGGGGAGGACTAGCATTGTCTGTGTAAGGGGAGATGCTCTTGATGAGCCCCGTGTTCTGGCTTCCTGAGGGACTCATGCTGGCCCCCAAGGCCTCAGTCACTTCATCTATAACAGGTGTCACATACCAGCATGGTAATAGAGAGGCAGAGGGTGGGAGGGGCCTCAGCTTCTAACTTCCTGCTCAGTAGCTGAGCATCATGGGGAGACCCCTCCCCCTGCACCTACCTCAGAGAAGTCCAGTTGGGCATGGTTGAAGGAGATGCCCTTGATGTTGGGCAGTAGGAGGCCATGCTCTCTGAGCCACTCTGCAAGAGGAAGGCAGGAGCTCAGGGCCTGGTGGGCAGGGCTGTCTGGCAGGTATGCTTGGGAGGTTCTGGGTGGCTACCCTTCCCAGCCAGGGGACCTTCCGCACCCCAATCCCCCTTAATCAGGCAGCCTTGAACAGCAAGTAGCCTAGGGAAAGTAGACGTTACTAGAGGTGTACAACTTTTAACATTTCAACATGACATTGTCATCTGCAAATGTGTTGGGCCATATTCATAGTTACCCTGGGACACATGCATCCTGCAAGCCACAGATTGGATACCCCTGATCATCTCCTCATCCCCCCACACCTTCATGACCAGTCTTTTAAAGGGACATTCTTCTTAAATATATCCCAGATCTGTGAACACGTTGTTAGGAAGCTATTCTTCTTTGCAGTGTTTAAGGAAGATTCAATTTGTTGAAGATTGAAGGTTTTCTGGTACTCAGGAAATGCATTCTACCTAATTCTCACACTGAGCTTAAGAACTGCTGACATGTTGGTAGAAATAAAACATCTCACAAATAGATGAGACAGGGGTCGGAATCAACTGAAAACCTGAAAATGCTAGAAATGTGGCTCCGTTAGACAACATCCCCTGACTATATCCAAGAAGGCAAATAGTCACAGATACGCTTGCTCACCAAATATCTGAAAACTAAGCCTTAAATCAGTAAATTTACAGAGCTGGCCAGTTTGCTATTAGTGCTCCTGTCAACTATTTGGCTAACTGATTTTCATAAATGGAGTTGTGAAAAACTGAGGGCCTGGCATGGCCTCCTCCTGTGCCCACCACCCTGTGTTGAGCAGCCTTTCCCCACCCCGTTTCTCCCAGGCACTCTGGGCTTGGAATAATCTGGCAATCCCTTGCTGGCCTAATGGTCACTTGGAAGTCGGGTGTGGGGTTGGGTGGAGGAGCAGAGCCCATGCATTTGTTTTCCCATTTGGCCTCAGACCTCACTGGGTCCCCAGCCTGAGGACTCCATTCTAGGTCTCTTCCATAGGACTTTCCCAAGTCTCCCGACTGGCGTTTCCTATCTCGAGTTGTTTCATACAGCCCTCCTGGGTTTCCTCAATGGCCTTGTACTGCCCTTTTCTCCTCTGGGTGGGGTTGTGGTATGAGCAGCACACCATGGCACTAAGCGGTCTCCTGGCCTGGTGATTAGACCTTGCATGACCACATCAACTTCTGGGCCTGGCCCACTCTCTGGGTTGTCTCTTGACCCTTGTGGTGTTCCAGGGTGTGACACACAAGCATTGAGTGAGAGCCTGTGGCTAGTCTCCTGTTTTGAACAGATTTGCTCACTTCATGCCCAGACCCTTCCCTGGCTACCAGAGTCCCTCAGGATGGAAATGTAGGCAGCGTTTGAGCCTCTGTCAACTTCTCAAAGTGATTGTTCTCCTAGTGTGACTCAGAGCACAAAGACCATCAACTGAGAAAGCAAGAAGTCAGGATTCTAGACTCAGCTTGGCCAGAGATTTGCTGAGTTACTTTGGACAAGTCACCTAACCTCTCTGGGTTTATGGAGTGGGCCCATCTGAAAGATGAAAAGACTGAGCTGGATAATCTCTCAGGAGTAAGTGGGGCTGGGCTGTATATCCTATATACATTTCTTTGGTGTGAGTCACTGTACAGGATGCTATGGACACAATGAGAAACGTGAGGACCTGTGTCCCTGGGAAGCTCACCATGCTGTGGGACACAGGTACTGACCAGGTAGCCATGGAGATGGGTGATGGGCACACACCCTGCCCAAGGAATGGCCAAGCTGGGAAGCCCAGTGCTATGAATTGCCCCTCCATCTTCCTGGCTCACCTTCCCAGCTGTCTACACTGCCTTGTCTCAGCCTCTGAGGAGCCCAGGGTGAGACAGGGAGTTCTGGATTCCTGATAGCTAGAGGGGAGAGTGATGTCTTGTGACATTCAGCTTTCAGCTGTTCTAGCCTGTACAAATGCCCACCCTGCTGATCACGTTTACAGGGTGAGCTGCCCACTTTAGCCATCTTATGGGCCTCAGCCCATCTGGCATTCCACTTGGGACCATCTACTTGGTCCTGCAGTTGCTGAGGCTGAGCGGCCCCTCCCCTCTGAGGGCCCCTTCCTTTACATCCTCCCTGCAGCTGCTCTTCCGGCCACTGGTCCACGCTCTGAGCTTGCATCAGCGTTAGTGGCCTCTGCAACTGCATCTGAAAGCTTGGATAAGTACTGCCTCCAGCAATATACTGTGATGTGTGGTCTGACAGGGAGGTAGAGTGAGACTTACTGTTATGGTGAGGCAAGAACCGCCTCTTCAGGACCGCCAAGAGCAAGGCCTTCAGATGCTCTTCCTGCAATGGAGAAACAGCATGTAGTTCGGTTCCTCTAGTCTGGCACATTCCAACCAGGAGGGGGTGTCTCGATTGTACAGATGCCACACAGATTCTGGAGAAGTCCTGCAGCTACCACCTTAAAAAATACCCATAGTCTTCCTATGTAGGCTGGGCTTGCTTTGAACGCACTATCCTCCTGCCTTAGCTTCCTAAGTGCTGGGATTACAGGTGCCACCACATCTATCCACATGCCACTTTTGAAGGACTTTGAAGTCTTGGGGTCAGATTAGTGAAGGGTCAGGGGAACCCTGAGGGGCCCCAAAAGGAGACCCCCCCTACCAGCCAGGTATCATCTCTGTAGGGAAGGAAACGGATGGGTCTATGGGAGCCCAGAGCACAGCTTCACAGGGACCAACTTTGGGTACTGAGAGCTGCTGGCAGTGGGACACATAGAAACAGCAAGCCTCCCAGCCCTAGGAGTGCACAAGGGGGTCTTGATCAGGACTGTCCCGACTCTGGTAGATGCTTTTTGTCTGGTAGGAGGCTGCTATTACTACATACATATTTTTACATGTCCATGGTGTCGGTGGCTTATACAGTGTATAAATTGTCACCCTGGTCTCATGGATGCCCTGTGATTTGTCACAGACGATATTCCTGACTGGAGAGAAAAAGAGTCTTAGTGCCTTTGACCCAGATTATAAGCAAGTGAAAATCATGTGTCAAGGACCATAATATTCTGTAGGGCAGGTCTGCCAGTGAACTCTCCCTACAGTGTTGCTTGGTTTATATTCTCATTCAACCCCACCTCCCTGTGACTCTTCTCTTTTAGGGTTGGAGTCTGTGACACAGGCCTACAGAGAGGACGGGTGGGCTGTGGGGAGGGGCCTACTGTGGCACCCTTCTTCCCAAGCAGGAGCAGGATCAACCCTTGGGGGAGAGGTGCAGGTCGCATCTGCAGTGGCGTGAGCTCAGGGACTGAAGCCCAGTAGGTTCAGTCATGTTGCCCTGCTCCCTACACCCCTATGTTTAGCCTGGAGAACAAGATTGGCCCTTAAAATCTTACCCCATCCTAGACGACTCCCCACCTCCTTCCCCTTCTCTGACCCATCTGGGAATCCTGCTGGTTAGGACCACCTTCAAAAACGGCAGGTCCTGACTCTCATGTGCTCAGCCACCACCACCTCCTGGGAGCCTCATCCACCTGCTGGCTACGCCCTGCTGTGGGCCCCATTGGCTTCTCTCAGTGCTTCTCCTCTGCTCACACTCTTTCAATGAGGCTTCCATCTCAGTCTGAGGAAAGTCACCCCAGTGTGTCCCCCCCCCCACCTCTTGATGTCCTGCACTCTGCTCCAGAGCCCTGGCTCTTTTCTGAACCTGTGGGGCACATTTAGTATTGGGTCTTTGGTTCACCTCTTCCCTGATGTCTCTGGTCTTCCCACTTCTGCTTAAAGATCACCCCAGTACATCCCCCAGACTCCTTTTTTTTTAAAAAAAAAAAATAAATGATTTGTTTATTTTTATTTTATGTGCATTGGTGTTTTGCCTGCATGTATGTCTGTGTGAAGGTGTTGGATCCCCTGGAACTGGAGTTACAGATAGTTGTGAGCTTTCTTGTGGGTCCTTTGGAAGAACAGCTAGTGCTCTTAGCTGCTGAGCCATCTCTCCGGCTCCCAGACTCCTTTCTGATGTTGCTGATCTCCACACCGACCCTGCTTCTCTCTTCATGGTGCTATCACCTGATTCCATGCTGTATAATGTGCTTTGCTGAGGCTTATATGGGTTTAGGTCTGCTAGCCTGTGAGGAGTGGGGACCTTTGTGTTGATACCTGACTCATCTGTGTACCTAAGGCAAGGCTAGGCACATAGTAGGTACTCAATTAAAAAAAATATATATGAAAGAATGAAAGAGACAAGCCAGGGCCCCAGAGGCCACACTCTACCCCAGCAGGAGTCAGGGGCTCCAGGGTGAGATGAGATTAGGGACAGACTAGGACTCAAGTTTAACCCTCTATCAACGTCACGGGACTGTTTACACTGTGCATATGGATCCTTTAGGACACAAGGCCGAAGAAAGGAACTCACCTGCTTCTCAATGATGGTGGGGTAGGGACCCAAGGTGATCACAGCACTGCCAGAAGAAAGAGTAAGTCAGTGAGTGAGCTGGGGGGTCTAAGTACCTGCTCTGCCCTGGGCACAGTAGGGGGGGGGCTGCCATCCCTAACCACCCCTTCTCCTCATCCCCCACTCCCAGCTGTCTTATATTTCCCAAGTCAAAACCCATTACCTGTGTGGCATGAACTGGAGTTTTAGTTTCTGACTTCTTGAGGAGAACACAGCTTTGGAGAGGATTTGCTGAGATGGATTTAAAGTAGACAGGCAGGACAGAGTTGGAGCTATTTCCTACAGAGCCTCCCATGCCCCAATCCCGTCTCAGCCCCAACCCAACTTGTGTTCTGTCCCATGGTCCTCACCCTGTACCCATGCCACTGTCTTCCCCATCCTATGCCTATATGGCCTCACTCGGGGAGGGGCACTGGTGGGGCTGGCCACTCCTGGGAGGCTCAATGGAAAGGTCTTAGTCCTGGGATCATCATTTCTGGAAGCCAGCAGGCTTCTTGCCTGTTGGGATGAACCCAAGGCCTTGTACTAGGCTAGGACTCTACCACTGAGCAACAGTCCTAATTGACTGTATTATTATTATTATTATTGTTAAAAATGGATTCTTGCTATGTTGGTCTCAGACTTCTGGACTCAAGTGGTCCCTCTGCCTCAGCTTTTCAAGTAGCTGGGATTATAACGTGCACCATCACAACTGGCTCCCCTTGGTTTTGTGGGGTATAGATAGGCCTCTAATTCATATGTACAGGTTCAGGGCTCTTTGCTACCAGTGTGTGTGTGGGGTAGCTAATTCTTGGTCATACAATGATGCCACCTAAGATCCAAGGACCCTGCTACATCCTTAGGATGCCATCCAGCGCACCTGTGGCAGAGTGACTCTTCTGCTTTCTCATCTGAGGCACTTGCCAATTCTGAGGTCAGGTATTCAGAATCGAGCCATTGGAATTTGGGAGGGGGGCTGTGTTTCCCAGAATTCTCCCCACGATGATTGGTATGGTTGCTTTGTGATTCAGGCATCCCTAGGGGAGTTCTTTGAAAGCACTAATAGCACCCTACAGGAGGGGCTGGAGCCAAAACTTCTTCGGAGGGCCTTGGTGAGTACAGGAACTCGTATGTGAATGTCTTAGCGGTGGGCACAGTTGCCCGCATGTAGACTACTAGCAGATGGTGGTGGGATTGGTCACAGCCATCCCATCTCCCTGCCCTCAGTCTGCAGACTGGGAATCCAGTCCATGCAGTTTCACTCACCCAGGCAACTGCATCAGAGGAGGTATTCTTGGTCCCCTGCAGCATCAGTAAGCCCTGCTGGGTGACTGTGGCCCTGGAGCCATCCAGGTGGACAGTGGGCGGATCTGGGGTGCTGATGATCAGTCCCAGGCTCCCTCTGGTCAGATTATGAACCTGAATTAAGTTAAAGCAGAGAAGGTATAGGGAGAGTCAGAAGACAGCTTTCCCTGGCCCTGGCTTGGAAGGGTGGGAACAAGACCCTCTCATGAGGTAGGGCACTGGGTTTTTCTTCTAGCCCTACAACATCTTGCTGTGTGGCTTAGGGGAAGTTACTTGGCTCCTCTGAACTTCTCTGAGGTAAGATCACATCCTTCTTGTCCTGGGCATGCACAGTGCTATGCTGGTTTTGGGAGTTAAAGTAATGGATCTACCTCCGAAAGCTGTGTAGCCTGAAACAAGATTCTTAATCCCTCTGTGCTTTACATTTTTCATTCTTGTAAAATAAAGGCAAGAACTGTACCCACTCCACAAAGTTGTGTGGATTAGATGACTAACTGATGTGCTATGCTCAAGAGACATTAGTACCTACTGTTATGGTGATATTTTATTTGTGCTGAAACGTGATTTTATTTGTATGTTAATAAATAGAGTTGCCTGGGGGTCAGAGCTAAGAGCAAGCCATTTAGCAGAAGTCTGGCAGTGGTAGCATACGCCCTTAATCTGATCACATGGCAGGCAGAGTCTGTGTGTTCAAGGTCATAGCCAGCTTGGAGACACTCGTCTTTAATCTCAATACCAACCATAGAGACCTGGAGGTCTGTATAGACAGGCAGTGATGAGGAGGTCATGTGGTTGGGTTTATAACCAATGAGAAGGCAGAACAGAAAGTCAATAAAAAGACAGACACACAGGAAGTAGGTCTCTTTCTGAGGGGAAGGACAACAGCAACATCGAGGGGTAAGAAGGTGGTCTTGGCTCTTGGCTGCTGCTTGATCTCTGGTCTTTTAACTCTGCATTTGGCTCTGTGTTTCTTATTTAATAAGACCGTTCAGAATTACATCTACATACAGTGCTACAGGCTTCTCTGCTGTAATTGTTTGCCCATCTGGTGAACACAAAGTTTTGGAGAATTCAATGCATTCAGATTCTAGAGCAGGGACTGGGTTCAAATCAGGTTCTTCTAGTTACTCAGCAGTGATGAGCCTCGTCTTGTTGTTGTCTGGGTGAGCCTTAGCAGGGTGTGGCATGCTCAGTGGTGAACGATGACAGCCCATGGTCACAGTCACTGTCTTGACTGCTTCCTCTTGTTTTACATCCCTGACACTGTGAAAGGGTGCACCTATTTCTGGAGTCCACAGCAGAAAAATGGAACATGTCCATGAAGTCTTGAGGTCCAGCCTGCCTAGCCCAGGGTGCCGAAGGAGGGAGGGGCAGGCACCATACCTACCTCTGGCTTGGGCGTCGGAGCACTCAGGGACAACAGCTCCCAGAGGCCAGTTTCCTAGAAAGGTAAAGACCGAGTCAGCTGTGGCATCCTGAGGGTGTATCTGAGCAAACTGTGGGCTCAGGGAGATAGCTGCCTCTACTGGACACATTGTCTGCACACGAGTCAGTCTCAGCTCTAGGCGAGTTACATGTCTGGCTTCTCAGAGTCGTTATTTGGAAAGATTAACTTTCTGTGGTTTTGATGATTTTTATTCTAACCTCGTATTATAATTTCTTTTTAAGCCAGGGTCTTGTGTGTCATGTATCAATCTTGCCTCAAACTCACTATGTAGCTGAGCTCCTGATCCTTCCCACAAGTGCTGGGATTACAGGTGTGCACAATGCCTGAGATTGAAGCCAGGGCTTTGTGCGTGCTAGGCAAACACTCTGCTCACTGAGCTACACCCACAGCCTCTTAACTATGAGAAATGCTACAAACACAGTGAAGCTGAGCTTCATAGACGACGTTTGCATGCTCGATCTAGCCGTCTATTAACGATTTCTGCCGTTGTTTATCATACTCCCACCCACCCGACTATGCTCTACTGATTTTCAGGGAGGTGTTGGGATTGAACTCAGGGCCTCACACATGTCAAGCTCATTTTTGACCTCTGAGCTACCTTGGATCCCTGCTCCATTGGTTTTCCAAAATCACAAATCATCATAGAGAAAACTATAGAAATGTCTGAAGTAAATTTCACCCAATATATCTTTCCTTTTCTCTCTGAATCCAATTCTCAGAGGTAACTACTGTTGACATTTCGAAGTATCTCCAGATGGACTTTTTCTGCTCACACACAGGCATGAACAGAGAGGAGCATTCTGGCCCACATAGCCCTGTGCCTCATGAGTGCCACTCAGTGCCAGGACCTGTAGAAGCATCTTGTTCTTACAAAGCACTGCGTCTTTGTTTACACTGCCTGCAGTCTCAGTAAGTTTACTAGTTCCTTAGTGATGGGCCACGAATTGACTTTGGTTTTTACTCTGTGGCACATGTGGCTCTAAAGGACACCCTGCAGCTGGGTTCCTGCCCACCACTGTAAGACTTTCTTCAGATGTCGGGTTCAATTCTGACTGTCTCAGAGCTGTCACAGCTGCGTGGGGTACAGGGAAGAGCAATGGGAGACAGGAGACCTCATCTCTAGTCAATCCCGCTTGCGGATGACCTTGAACCAGCCACTTCTCCAGTCTGGGCACTCATTTGCGTAACTATTTAATATAACTTTCTTTGTGTGATGTAACTCTTTTGGATGTGGCATGTCCCACTTATGGTGTCACGTGGGCACTTGAAGTTTTTTCAGATTTTGGATTTCAAATCTGAGTTACAGATGCTCAACACACACATATGCACTTTGCATATATAATTTCATATACATATGTAATTATATATAAAGTTAGAACGAGATCAGTGTTTTGAAAGAGGAAGAGAAAGGGGCAAAAGGGGGAGGGAGGGAGGGAGGGAGGGAGGGAGAGAGGGAGAGAGAGAGAGAGAGAGAGAGAGAGAGAGAGAGAGAGAGAGAGAGCACTTTCTTAGATCTTTAGATGCAGTAATCTTGAAGGGGCAGTGTGAGGAGATGACATTCATACTGAGACTACCAATGAGAGAAGAATGTTCTAGGCAGAGCCCAGTATGTGCAAAGCCCTGAGCTCGGAATCGGTGGAGCCTGTGTGACTGGAATTCAGGGAGTAAAGAGACAGAGCTGGAGAGAGGCCAGGGATCAGACCGCCCAGACCCACCCAGAGGAGCCTGGCTTTTACTCTGGGGTAGGGAGAAGCTGCTGCGGGCTTTTGAGCAGTGAGTGATATAGGCGGCCTTGCCCATTCTTCCCATCAGCCCCTGGGAAGCACTTATTCTCCTCCACCTGTGTGTGCGCCTCCTCACCACTGCAGAGGCCAGCCTCAGGTATGCCTTCCCTAGTGACAATATGCAGGTGGCCTTCTGGCTGCCCTGATTGTTTTAAGCAAAGCCAGCTAGTTATTTATTGTAAGAATGCACTGTTAGAACCCGACCTCTGCCAGGCCACACACTATATTTACAGTGGCTTCCTCTCACAGATCCCGGCAGGCACCTTCAGAGACACTGCCTGTGAGTCCTTAGCTATCAGACTCACCCCTGGGAAATGAGAACATCAAAGTCCTCACACCCTTACACCCTGCTCCCCACCCCTCCCCTGCCTCCTGCCTGGAGATCAGTGGGTCTGGCTGCAGGCTTGTGCTGTGAAACCTCCCTGCCCTCAGATCTTACCTCTACCAGGAAGGCTCTTAGACTGTCTTCAGAGACATTGTTCCCATTGTCTGTCTGTCTGTCCGTGGTGTTAATAACTCTTTACTCCCCAGTAATCCATCTCAGTGTCCCCTTGAACACCCACACCCAAACCTTTCACTTATCACATTGTTTTCTTGTTCAGTTTTCTACTCCCCTGTAAGACTCTGATCTCTACATGATAGAAACCCTGTGTTCATAGGGCCAGCCCACAGGAGGCTTTCATAAATACCTGTTGTGTAAGAATGGCTATGTGTTATGAAGAGAACAATAGGCGTGTGAGTGTTCCTCTTCTCAGATAAAGGGGCTTCTGTGAAGGGTTCTGAAGGATACATAGGAGCTAGTCAGGTTAGACTAGTCAAGTCCAGAGTGGGGAAGTTTTGCTGTTGGGGCCTTGGCTTTTTCACGTAAGAAACAGGGCAGGAACATTCTGTCCCTCCTTCCTGCCCACCTCCCAGCACTCACCGAGGAGTCTTGGGGCTCCAAGAAGATCTCCTGGCTCATGTACAGACAGGACAGGATGTCATTGTAGATTTCTAGCCAAAAGGCAAAATCTGCCGTGCTGTCCTGGGCCAATCCTGGGAGAGGTGGGGGAACCACATGCTCCGGCCTTGAAGCCCGCTGGTGTGGGCCACAGGGAGTCACAAGCTTCAGAGAAAGGATGGAAGAAAGATGGTCAGTGGGGACAGCTCTCCTGGTGGCACCTGGTCACAGCTCACCTTTCTGACCGCAGCAGGCACAGTTTCATTTGAGTCTACCAATAGCATCACCAGGAGGGAGTCATTATGGTCACTCTCTGACCACAAGGAAACTAAGGCCCAGAGAGGTGATGTCACTCACTCAAATCCCACACGAGAAGAGGAAGAGCTGAGCCCCTGAGCCTGGCTTCCTTGCTCCCATCAAGCTCCACTCCATTCTCTGAACCCTGGCCCTCCTGGGCCCTCTTCTCCCTCCCGCCTTCCATTACAGAGAGACATCAAGGAGCAGTGGACAGAAGCTGGGCAGTCCTCAGCCGTTCTCTGCCCTCAGTTTCCCCATCTGGGAGCTGACTCAGCTGCTTTCCTGCTAGTCAGCGGCCTGTGGCCTCCCCATTCTCTTTCCTCTTTTCCTGACCATTCCCCTTTCTCACTCCTCGCTCTCCTGTCTTCCTCTTCCTCCCCTGCCCCCCACCCTGTGAAGCCCCACCTCCCTTTCTCCTTGCCTGTCCACTCCTGGCAGGTTCCCCAAGGGCCCATGGTAGCCTAGGGTTGCCCACCTGCACTGTCATCAGGATGGCTCCCTCTGTGAACTCGGTGGTGGTCACATAGTACTGGAAATCATTGGGACCCGAGATGATGGGAGCTGTGGTGCAGAAACGAAACCTAACTCAGCCGGAGGTGAGTGGGAAGGATGCTGCGGGAGGCAGGGAGAAATCCCTTCTCCTCTGCTTAGCCTGAAGTTCCTTGATGGCTGAGCACATGCCTCCTAGAACAAGGGACAGTTATTGCATGCTGCCATTTGTGCCAGGTTGTTAATAGTATTCTAACAGGCCTTATCTGTGGGCCTTTCGTTGATACTGTCTGACAGATAGGGAAACTGAGGCTCAGAGGGGAAGTGACATATGAAGGTTACAAGCCATGTTGTCCCCTCTTTTTCCCCATTAGAAAGTATCCCCCCCTGTAGGTAGGACTGTCCTGTCTCTGGGTATATTCCTATAGACGGTGCCTGGCACATGGCAAGGGACAGTTGACCAGCAGCAACATACGGAGAGCGATGCGTAGCAGGTCTTCCAGCAGGAAGTTGAGCAGGTTTGTGGCCACAGGGCACACCTAGAGAGAAGGGAAGTGGGGGTCCTGCTGGCATGAGGCTGAGGTAGAGAGGCTCTCTGGGGGAACGCCCCTCCCCTTGGCGACTCACGATCTTCTGGAGGAGGAATGGCAGTGATTCCTCCAGGATCTCAGTCACCAGATTCAGCAGCTGGTTTGGCAACAGGGTCTCTGTTCTAGGAGAGGTATGACAAGGTAGAGTCAGCCATGCAGTGCGCCAAAGGTGTGGGCAGGGAAGGGGGAGCCGAGCACCTCCGAGGCAGGTCAGCAGGAAGGCCCACAGCGACGACCTTTTCCTTCCCTGGCATTCCCACCTCCTCTCCATTTTCTCCTTCCAGCCTCCCCCCTCCATGTGTTTTCCCTCCAGTTTTCTGCATTATGTCCTGATTCGTAGTCTCTCCTTCGTAAAGGTCTTTGGGATTTTTCAAGCAGGAAGTGGCCCCACAGGCAATGGAGAGATCATGTCCTGCTTCCTGGAGGCTTTGGGTTGTGTCAATAGATGAATGATCGATCCCCTTGGGTGTCAGTTTCTGTGCTGTGTAAGTGGGTTAGTACACCTCCTCCCCAGGACCACTCCATGTGGGCTGGGTACCATAAGCAATGTAACCGAGGCTCCCAGAAGTCAGGACCTGGCCAGGACCCACTATTAGGATTAGCTAAGCAGAGGTTGAGTCTTAACCATGACCTTCACTGTGGAGGCCGGAGAGGCTGACAGACAGGTGGCATGGACAGTCTGTGTCTTTGAAGGAGAGGCAGCCCGAGCTCTGGGTTTCAGAGAAGGACCATTGCAGAAAGGGCTGGGCCAGGGCAGGAGGAGCCAACATCTATCACAGCCAGGGGAGCCTCAGAAGCACCAGGTACTCACTGCTTCAGGATCTCAACGTTCAGGCTCCCAGGGGGCGCATGGCACTCCTCGAAGGCCACCTGGGTCTTGTCCCCTATCTGTTCTAGCCGTACTCCAATGCGTATGTTCTTGATGGCTTCTAGCCATAGGA
This sequence comes from Peromyscus attwateri, assembly GCA_902168425.1. NCBI lineage: Eukaryota > Metazoa > Chordata > Mammalia > Rodentia > Cricetidae > Peromyscus > Peromyscus attwateri. Next base: position 5,130 of record CABHPP010120049.1, on the reverse strand, counting down.
TCCTGTAGGGACAGTATGTCTGGGCAGGCTCCCAGCCAGACTCCAAGGTTGAGACCAGAAGTCATGAGCTGGCTGTTGCTGCTGCCAGCAGGCCTACATTAGAAACCAGGAGAGCTATTTAAAATATGGAATCTGCTGGCACACTGGGCAGCACCGAGCCAGTGTTCTCACGGGGCATCAGACACCTGCCCTAAGTGTGACCTTGAGATGGGACACATAGTCTTCCAATTGCCGAGGTCCGTGGGTCATGAATCTTACTATTGCCACACTATCCTAACCAAGGTGATAATATGTTCCTCAGGGAGCAGAGACATATTTCTCAGGGTCCCCTACGCTGTCATAGTGTTTCCTTGGGCTTCTATCTGTCATCCAAGCGCTAACTAAGGGTCCTGCTTAGCTCCCAACTGAGCAGAATCATTCTAGGGGGAATGGTCATAGAATGCTCCGTCATTAAGTGGTAAAGTCACACCAAAAAGTCATATCCACAAGAAAGGCAGGAGCTGTCATATTCCCAAAGTAGCATCCCTACTTCACAAGCCAACACGGGTCTGTCTCGCTGCTGTTGCAGGTGGACACTTTGCTTACTGTAGCAGGGAACTGGAATTATACCTGCTTGGTTATAGACTCATGTCCAGGGAATGGATACTCTTGCTTCAGCTGCCCAGCCGGGGAATCCCAGACCCTTCCCAGACTGCCCCATTAGTGTCAGTGTGCCCACATGCACAGACAGCATGGGAGAGGGCTCTCACTGCTGACTCACTGTATGATCCTGGGCAGGGCTCTTCCCCATTCTATACCTGTTTCCTCATAAGTCAGTCTTTGAAACATGCCCAAGTAGAAAGGACTTGTGATCCTTGTAGTGGCACATGGCTTTTGTTAGTCTTGCTTCCTGGCAGCATGTGGGGAGGAAGTACCATGGGCACTTACTCTAGGAGTGAGAGGTACAGTTTGCAGCGCAGTGTGATCTGCAGCAGGCTGTCACTTAGAATTTCCAGGGTGACTTCCGGTCCCTTGGCATCTTCTATGACCAACCTATGGGAGGCATGTGGGTGATGTGTCTAGCTCCATGTGTGTCTGGAGTAGCTGGAATGGGAGCTGACGCCAGGAAAAGTGGAGACAGCTTTGGGATAGTCTGTCCTTGCCCGCTGGCCTGCCAGAGACCACAGAACTCAGCTTCTAGTTTCTAAGCCTTGAGGATCTTGCCCTTCTCTGGGTCAGCCTCTGAAAATCCAGAAACTATGGCTTAAGTCTGTGCACACACAGTCATCTGAATCCAAGTACAAGCCTCTGGGGCAGAAGCTGTGGCTCAGTGGGAGAAGCCTTGCCTTGGGATCCTGGGGTTGATGCCCAGGTCTAGGGAATAAGGCTCTATGAGCATCTCAAAAGAAAAGCCAGCAGGCAAGGGCGTGGAGATGCAAGAGTCCTGGCAGCCCATCTGCCATCCATGAAGGAGCTATGGGCTCTGCTGAGCATCCTCAAGCACTGTGTTCCCTCCTGAGGGCTCAGGTGCCTCCTGTCCCTGGGCTCAGAGGGGTTGCACTATGGACACCAGTGTCAGCTGGTGATTCCCCTGGAGCCACTGAGTCAGGCAGCAACACATTCTATCACAGGGGAAACCAGGCCACCAGCATGGGGCCTTCTGGAGGGGATTTTTTCCCCGGTTTGTTTCAAAACAGGGTCTCATACAGCCTAGGCTAGTCTCACACCTCCTATGTAGCCAAGGATGGAACTTCTGATGCTCTTGCCCAGCCAAGGATATTTTTAGGATCAGACCATGTTGTGCTTTCCTTTGTTCCCCTGCAAGCCATGTCCTGGGATAGGGTAGGCTTATAGCCATGGCATGGCTACCCAGGTGGGGTGGGGGAATCAGTGGACAGTGCCAATACCTGGCATGGCTGGGGTGGTGTTTGACTATGCTGCCTCCCAACTCTCCCTGGGCAGTTCTCCTCACACTATAATTCTACGAATTCTTACTCCATTTCACGCCCACCAGAAAATCCCTTTTGGAGCCTGGGGTCTTAGGACCTATGGGTCTTCCCTTGCTCATGTTGGGGAGGGACTCATGCATTCAGGGCTGAGTCTGTGGCTGTGCAGGTCACCTTGAGGGAGACATGCCTCCAGTCAAACTCAGTGCCACTCATTAAGGTGGATTCTTGTTCTGCTAGGAGGCTCCAACCCAGGGCTTTCAGGGCTGAGTAGACAGCATGGTGGGGCATCTGGGGACAGGCTAATGGACTATAGACCTGACACTAACGTTTGACATGTGGAAGGTCAGGACAGGTGTGGCCAGATTTTCATTTTCAGGACAATCAGAATTATGGGTGAAGTCATACTAGATAGAGTAGCCTACACTATAACCCAACATAGCTGTGTTCTTACAGAAAGGGAATTTGGACCCAGGAGGATGCCCTGTGAGATGGCAGTATCAGGCATCTGGTACCAGCACCAGTGATTGCTAGTGGATGCCAGGAGCAGTGGCTGAGCCAAGCTCCAGGAAGCAGGGGCAGACCCCTGCCCTGGCCTCCATCTTCCACAGGGAGACCACTTGGCTCTGAACACTTTAGTGTGGCTGTCCTGGTAAACTCATACAGTTGGGAAACCTGGACTTTGAGGAAAATTCTTGTTATTCAAATGTAGGCGATTAACTGAAACTACTCTGGAAACACTATTCAGATTTGTAAAGTGTTGGAGTGGGGAACCACAGAGGATGCTGCACCACAACCCACTTTAGTGTAGACCCTGCTTCCTTCCTAGGGGTGTTTGGAGAGGCCTGGAAAGGTAGCCACACAGTAGGAGGAAACCTGCTTCGTGCATTTGAGGTTGGGGAGACGCTGTGGACCCCAGGTTGCCAGCCCACCTCTGTTCCACTTGACAGGGAAAAGCCTCCTGAAGGAGAAGAGATACAGAGGCTGCCTCGCTGGCCACTCACCCAGCTGTCTCTAGTAGCTTCTTCAGCTCAGGCATCGTCTTCCCAGAGAGCAGGTCCCCGACAAGTGACAGGTCCAGCCCACTCTTCTTCCCAATAAACTCCTTTTTGACGAAGGGCAGGCGGTCCAGGACAGACACACCCTCACTTGGGGATCCAGTCACAGGCATCCTGATCACACCTTTCAGGACTTCATGTTCTATGAATAGATCTGAAATATCTGGGAACAGAGCATCTCCTCAGGGCTCATTCAGCAAACACTCACTGGCACCTGTGCCCAACTGGCAAATGACATAGCCATTCATCAACAAGTTCATATGGGGACACCAGAGCTCAGGTCTCACTGTATTTCCCAGGCTGGTCTCAATGCCTAGGCTCAAGCTATTCTCCGGGCTCAGTCTCAGCTTGCCACCAAGCTCAGCCGGCAAGTCTGGGCTCAGGGAGCAGTGTGGTTCCCGCTGCCCTGGAGTTGACATGTTAGCCAGGGAGAAAGACAAACTTATACTCAGGTCAGCAAGTAAAGTATGTTTTGTTACAAAGAAAATGAAAAAGGGCTGAGTCAAAGCATGGTGAGTGAGGAGCATCTGCTTCGGACATGATGGTCAGAGAGGGCTGCTCGGAGGAGGAGGAGGAGGACGAGGCTTGGGACAGACATCTCACGGAAGTGAAAGATCTCGTTATGGAAGGTTCCAGGGAGAATAACAGTCCATACAAAGGCCTCAAGGTTATGAGCGTGGTGAATTTGCAAACCAGATCCTGGAGCTGGGACAAGAAGCACCTCACAGACAAGAGGCAGGGAGAACCGTAGACAGACAGACAGACAGACAGACAGGCCGACAGACAGGTTGGCAGGTGCTGTATCTGGACAAGGCCATTGAGGTTTCACCAGAGGGCTGTGGGAGCCAGAAGGATAGACCTACCTGCTACAGGGAGATGAGAAGAGGTTTCTGCAGGAGAGGAGCTAAGAACTTTGTCTTCCAGGCCCAGTCGGAGTATACCACACTGAAGAGGGGAGGGAGGGGAAAGGGCCCGCACCAGCCAAGGAGGCAGCCATGACCTCTATGTGGTGGACAGGGAAGGTAGTGGGGAAGACACTGCAGGTATGGGGGGGGCTTTGAATGCCAGGGTGAGGACTACCCATGACAAGTGGGCCATGCAGATGTTAGAACCGAGGAGGGACAAGGACAGCAGGGATGGCTGGTAAGTGGGAGGCCAGAGGAGGACGAGGCCAGAGCTGTCCCCCGCTCTGCCTTCTTGGAGCCCTTGCCTCTCCAAGCTCACTCCTTGAGACTCACTTGTTTCCAGCCATCTTTCGTTGATCCGCAGGAGGAGAGGACTATGGGTTGTCCCTTGGGCTTGGTGCAGCAGCCCCCAGCACAACAGCAGTGTCCACATCAGCAGCATTCTCCCGTTAGGACCTGTGGCCATGGAAGTGAGAGCTCCTGTCCTCCCCAGGGACCCACAGCCCTGTGTCCCCCACTCTATACCCCCTATATCCATCTTTTTAAGTCTTAACAGTCATGCTCTGGGCCCAACTTTCTCATGGTGATACAGTAAAGCGGCAGAGCTTGGATCCGAACCTAGCATGACTGAGTGCTAAGAACCTCTGCTTTATTTCACCATGTGATGATGGGGCACAGCCTGAGTATCGGGTGCTGTCAATTCTGTCCTTACCACTCTCTGAATGGACCTTCTGGAGTCTCTCAGGCCAGTGTCACCAGCTTTCTTAAAGGACTAGTTTTATACGCCAAGCTCTGGAGTGAGGGGTGGGCACGTGATGGGAAGTCAAGGCCCCTGGCCAGGGCTTGGCACACTCAGGAGTTCTTCAGGGGAAGAATCACTCCTCTTGGCCCTGTGTAGCCAGGGGCTTTTGGCCAAGACTGATAAAGCCTGGTACTGAGGTGGGGGTGGGAGCGGGAGGGGCAAGCTCAGAACTCGGCCAGCAGACCCCAAGGAGGAAGTGGGCTGGGCCTGGGCCCTTCCTGTTGGCACATCTTCAGCTCCTGTGAGGGGTGCAGAGGCTGCTAATGCAAGATGTGACTAGCATGGAGCCCAAGGGGGGGGATATGTGTGCATGAGTGAGTGAGTGTGTGTGTGTGTGTGTGTGTGTATATATGTGTGTGTGTGTGTGTATGTGTGTGTGTGTGTGTGTATATATGTGTGTGTGTGTGTGTGTGTGTGTGTGTGTGTGTGTGTGTGTGTGT
>CABHPP010120048.1:27003-44035 GCA_902168425.1 Peromyscus attwateri | reverse complement strand
AGTCCAGCCAAATATAGTTGTTCCCTATCTATACTGCCAGGTCAGATGACCACATACTTCTGATAAATACCCTATTGCCTGCCTCCTTGGGCTCTGACTGTCTGTACCCCATTTCAGTTTGAAGCAGCTATGGAGGAGAATATGTCATCCTGTGCTCCCAATTCCCAAAACAGGATAGAAAGTGGAGTTAAATGTAAAACCCCTGGCATAGGGGACAAATTGGCTACTGAATGCCCATTGATATACCAGGAAACTGGATCCAATATTGCAATAAGATAAGATACTTGACCCTCTTTATGCAGAACAAAAGAGGTATTATATAACCTTCAGAAATTATTATTCTATATAAATCATTCAGGATTATAATCTGGCTGTACTACAACTACAGGGCCTTAAAAAAACAATAACAGATTCAAATATCACTGCCAACAGCTTAAAAAATGTCTCTCCTTACTTAAGGCCTATTCAGGCTTAAGAATTTAAGCCTCCTTGTCTTTGCTAACTTCATTAAGCTGTAACTAACTCAGAAACCTGTATATCCAGATTTAATTTATATATGCTCTCTAAGTTAATTTAAATACATCTAATAAATTTTGTTCCCCCAGTCCTCAAACACCTTTAGAGATCTGAGAATATGGCATTTAATCTAAAAGCTTTTATGACAGAGAGACATGTCAGCTCCTGGTATCATCCTGCATCTTCTCCAAGAAGATAGATGGCCACAGAAGTTCTACCTGGAAGCTTATGGCAAGGCCAGTCACACAGCGAAAAGCTAAGATCCTGTTCAGACTGTGAATAATTGGAACAATGGAGGATCTATTGCCCCATACTGCAAAGTCAAAGTGGGCCAATCTCCCCAAATTCTTCCTCCACAAAAAAAAATCTGTCAAATCTTCTGGGCTTAGCAGCTGAGCAAGTACTGCCTTTGGAGCTTCTGTCCACCAATGACCATGGAGAAATTTAGAATTGCTGCCTAGGTAGCTGTAAAGCTGTCTCACTTCTTCTTAAATATATCATTCTTGGATCTGACAGTGTTTGGTGACTAGGGTATCAGTTTAACAACCCCAATCCCAAGACTACGAGCACCTTGATAGCTCATTAATAAATTTCCTATTAAAAATACAAACAAGTATTCCTCATTCACAGACTTCATGGTACAAGTTTCAGATATAACTCCGGAGTTTCAAAGTTTTAATATTGATAAATGCAGTTTTGATAAACTGATACAGCATTGACTATAAACTATTCTTAAGAGTCCTTAAATTTCTATGGATTCTTAATCCTTTTTCTATGATGTAAATCCATTCAAGCTGTCTTACAGATACCTGCAGGCTCTTGGGAAAAGTTCTGCTACTGTATCAAGAAATCTTATCTGATGAAAACTAACAATCTCCAGAGCCCATTTTTTACCCCACCCATTTTTCGGTCATATTTTGCAGATTCACTCTTCCCACCTGACCTCAGAGAAACAGCAGATGCCATGGCTTCTGTACTCCTGATTCGCAGTGCCATTCCACCAAGCTCCTGGAACATTTTTGTAGGTTGTCGTTTGACACTTTTGGGGGGGGTCCACCACCCAGTTCCCCAATAAATCACACAGAGGCTTATTATTACTGATGAATGCCCAGCCTTAGCTTGGCTTAGTTTCTAGCCAGCTTTCTTCAGTTTAACTTGTCTATCTTTTGTCTCTGGGCTTTTCCCATTCTCTAACTTCTGTAAATCTTACTCTTACTCCATAGCTTGCTGTGTAGCTGGGTGGCTGGCCCCTGGAGTCCTCCTCCTCTTCTGGCTCCTAGCTCTTAGATCTCCCCTCCCAGTTTTCTCCCTCCATATATACTCTCTGCCTGCCAGCCCCACCTATCCTTTCTCCTGCCTTGCTATTGGCCAGTTCTTTATTAAACCATCAGGTGTCTTAAACAGGCACAGTAACATAGCTTCATAGAATTAAACAAATGCAATAGAAACAAAAGTATCACATCTTAAAATAATATTCCACTATAGAACATCACTGCTGCAATCTGCCTTCTCAGCTCCCACAAGGAGCAGACGCCTGAGATCTCCCACCATGCATGACTCCCGGCTTCCCCCTTCCCACTTTGCCCCTTGCCAATGTGAAGCAGTCTCAAGAATTCAGTGCCCTTGTTCCCCCACTTGCTATCCATAACTCACCTATTTATAATAATAATCAAAACAGAGGAATATTAGTATTCTGACCAACCCCTTGAAGACCCTCCCAGTGTCATGATGTAAAAAAGAAAACTTCCCCTCCCCTTGTTCTCTTCCTCTCCATTCCCACAAGGTGTGCACCCTTACTCCCCTTTCTCTCTCTCTTTCTTTCTCTCTTTCCCTATCTTTCTATCAAATAAACTCATTCCAATGTGGATGCAATGCCTTGCCAGAGTCTGCCGACAGTCAGCTGGGTATCTGGGTGGAAGCATGAGGATTGTAGAGACAATGAAGCAGATAGAAAAGAGTCAAGAAGTCTGCCAGTCAATGTCAGACAGCCCCGAGTTTAATTCACAGCCAACTTATACACAGTTTTGAAGGACAGAAATAGAACAATGCACAGCACAGGCATTCAACCACTATCTATCCTGCCTTATGTCAAGGAGCAGGCAGATTCATTTTCTATCGCAACACACCTCTGGCTGGCATCAGCAGCCTGCATCTAGCTACTTAGTGTGTTCCTTCCTGTGGGCAAATCAGGACTTTCTCACAGCCCTTCAGGTAGATTCTGTGGACTAATCAGGACTTTCTCACAGCCCTGGAGCAAACAAGCTTGAACTCTACTGGCTTAGAATAGACTTCATATTCAAACTGGGAAACTGAGTAAGTTGTGGACTCTCACAATGCCTGGAGGTGCAAGTGACTGTCCACATACTGCAGCCTGCTGTTTCTTCTGCCCAGCATGTATCCCTCATGCATGGGAAACCCTGGCCTGGCCACCTGGAGTCTCCTGTGTGCAATATCATAACAGCCAAGAATACTTAAATAAATATTTAACAGCCTTAACCATTAGAGAAATGCAAATCAAAACTACTTTGAAATACCATCTTACACCTGTCAGAATGGCTAAGATCAAAAATACAAGTGACAGCTCATGCTAGTAAGGATATGGAACAAGGGGAACACTCATCCATTGCTGCTTAGAGTGCAAACTCATACAGCCACTATGGAAATCAATCTACCTCAAGACCTAGCTATACCACTCTTGGGCTTATACCCAAAGGACACTCCATCCTGCCCCTAGGACACTTGCTCAACCAGAAACTGGAAACAACCTAGATGTTCCTCAACTGAAGAATAGAGATAAACAAAAAGTGGTACATTTACACAATAGAGTATTTATCAACTGTTAAATAACATCATGAGGGGGGCTGGAGAGATGGCTAAGAGCACTGACTGCTCTTCCAGTGGTCTTGGGTTCAATTCCCGGCACCCACATGACAGCTCACAACTGCCTGAAATCCAGCTCCAAGTGATTTGACACCCTTACACAGACATACATGCAGGCAAAACACTAATGTACATAAAATAAAAATAAATAAATAATTTTTAAAAGAAATAACATCATGAAATTTGGATGCAAATGGGTAGAACTAGAATAAATCATCCTGAATGAAGTAACACAGACCAAGAAAGACAAACATGGAATGTATTCACTTATAAGTGGATATTAGCCATTAAGTAAATGATAATCATGCTATAATCTGTAGACCCAAAGAGGTTCTGTAAAGTGAGGTCTATGGAAGGTACAAGGATCTCCCTAGAAAAGGGAAATAGAATAAATTTTAGGGATGAACTGGGGGTAGATGGGGACAGGAGCAGGAAAATACAGGTGTAGGGATAGGATGGAGAGTGAGAGTTCAGGAGAGATGGATGGAATTTGGAGGGTATTTAGGGTGTGTGGAAACCTAGTGCAGTGAAAACTTCCTAGAATCTATGAAGGTTATCCTAATGAGGACTCTTAATAATTGGGGATACAGGATCTCAATTGGCCACCTCCAATACCTAGGCAAGGCTTCTAGTGGAAGGACTGGACTGTATTCAGTTGAGTTGTGGGCCAAGTGGGTCCAATGAAAATTCACAAACAACCCAGGCTTATGCTAGGACAAAGGGTTTATCTCATCAAACTGACAGGGGGCTCAACTCATGAGGACAACATCTACACAACTCATTGAACATGGAAAAGTTGAACTGGTGCCTACATGGAGGCTTCAGCCCTACATTCTACTTTCTTTGATATAGGAAGGTACTCTACAGGCTACCAAAAGAGAAATCTGTAAACCAAACTAAGCATAAAACCTTTGACCTACAATCTGTCCTAACTGCAAAATATGCTAGGACAATGGTGGCACTAAACTTGTGGGAATAGCCAATCAATGTCTGATTTGACTTAAGGCTCACTCCCTAAGAAGGGACTCATACCAGGCACTGCTTGGATAACCAAGAACCAGAGACTAGATAGCCCAGAGACCTAGGGTAAAAAACAAACATGACTGGTCTATTTAAAAATTTTTCTAGTGAAACTCTGCTATTCTCATAGATCAGTTCCTTATCCAGTCATCCTCAGAAAGGCTTCCTCTGTCAACAGACAAGAATAGATGTAGAAACTCACAGCCAGACCTTATGTGGAGAGAGAGTCTAAATTGGAGTCTCTATCAAATCTTTCTCCTCAGAGTTCAGTGAATCCTATGGAAGAGAAGGCAAAAAGATTGTAAGAGTCAGAGGGGATGAATGGATGACATAAGGTGAACACTGGACCTCTGAATCAACTAAGCAAGGTGCATATGAGCTCACAGAGACTGAAGCAGCAAGTACGGGGACTATACACATCTACACCAGGTCCTCTGCACATATATTATATCAATTAGCTTAGTATTTTTGTGAGATTTCTAACTATTAGAACAGTTGGGTATCTTACTCTATTGCCTGCTCTTGGGAATCCTTTCCTGTTGTTGAGTTACTGTTATCCAACTTCAATATGAAAGTTGTTTGCTTCATCTTATATTTTGACATATTTGGTTCTTATCTCTTAGAAGCCTAATCCTTTCTAATGAGAAATAGAAAGGGAATGGATCCAGAGAGGAGGGGAGTGACAGGAACTGGGAGGAGTAGAGGGAGAGGAAACTATAATCAAGATACATTATATTAGAAAAGAATTTATTTTCAACTTAAAAAAGAGAAAAACCAAGTTTTTATACTGATCAAATGCTTATTTGTATACAGCAGAATCCCCATTCTATCTCAGTCTGAAAAATTCTAAAGATTTCACTCATACTTTTTCCTTATTAAATATTATTTAAGAAAATAGTGTATCAAAAAGACATTTGTATGGGGCCCAGGGCAGCTTAGCCACACAGCTGTCATGACAGGCTTAATAAAATCCAGCTAAAAAGTAGGCCTGAGTTTCTGGGCAGCACCCAGATCCAGGAAAAGCCATAAGCTGATGCCACCCAGGGATAGGCCAGCATATAAGGGGAAGTAACTGACATTCCAAACATTCCAACAGTTACATTAGATTAGATAAGATCACAAGGTATCTCTGAGCCCCAGTACACACCTATTCTGCTTTAGTGAAGACACCCCTAAACAAATGTCAGCTAATCAGGTCCTGAAAGGTCCTAGAAATTCCCTTATCTCCAACCTCTACTATGATAGAAACCATATACCACCCAGGCTTGCCACTCTCCGATCTTGCCATTGCATCAGATATACAGAGGTTCCAAGCTCGAGCTTGAATAAAGGTTCTTTGCTTTTGCATATGGATTTGGACTCCTTGGTGGTCTTTGGGGGACTCTGCCACTTGGACATAACAATTTGCTTTTAAAGATCATGGATGGCCAGTTGTAGGCCCACAGGTGAGACTTCTGCAAGCAAGCTTGACTACTACCACCCCCCATTGGACCCTGTAATCTACAAGCCCCATGCTGTCCCCCAAACCCACATATCTGCCAAGACCTCAGATGCTCCCTGAGACACAGACTCTGGCAACTCCGATTGGACCAAGAAATCTGATTGGACCAAGAGTGCCTATTGGACCAAGAGTGACTCCTTGAGACACAGACAACATTTGTACTGATTGGAGGAAGAGGTGGGTAGATGCCAGTGCAAGAATACATTCAACAACATAAAGAGCAATATGGCACCACCAGAACCTAGCAGTTCTACTACAACAAGACCTGAATATCTCAATGTAGAAGAAGCAGAGGAAAACTCCTTAAAATTACTTTATGAAGATGATAGAGGCTTTTAAAGAGGAAATGAAAAATTCTCTTAAAAAATCAAGGAAAAGACAAACAAAAAATTGGAAGAAATCAATAAATCCCTTAAGGAAAGCCAAGAAAACCAAGAAAAAGCACTCAAACAAGTGAAGGAAACAGTTCAAGATTCGAAAATTAAATAGTAGCAATAAAAAAGACACAAACCGAGTGTATGCTGGAAATGGAAAATCTAGGTAAATGAACAGGAAGTACAAATGCAAGAATAACCAACAGAATACAAAATATGGAAGAGAGAATCTCTAGCATTGAAGATATGACAGAGGAAATAGATTCCTCAGTCAAAGAAAACATTAAAGCCAACAAAATTGTAACATAAAACATCCAGGAAATCTGGGATACCATGAAAAGGCCAAACATAAGAATAATAGGGATAGAAGAAGGAGAAGAATACCAGCTCAAAGGCACATAAAATACATTCAACAAAATCATAGAAGAAAACTTTCCTAACCTAAAGAAGAAAATGCCTATGAAGATACAAGAAGCTTATAGAACACCAAATAGACTGGACCAAAAAAAAAAAAAAGAGTTCCCTTGACACATAATAATCAAATAAGGAAAGAATATTAAGAGCTGAAGAAGGTCAAGTAATATATAAAGGCAGACCCATCAGAGTAACATTTAAATTCTCAGTGGAGACTCTAAAAGCCAGAAGGTTCTGGAAGGACATTATGCAGACAATAAGAGACTACGGATGCCAGCCTAGACTATTATACCCAGGAAAACTCACAGTCACCATAGACAGTGTAAACAAGATGTTCTGTGACAAAACCAGATTTAGACAATATCTATCCACAAATTTAGCCTTACAGAAAGCACTAGAAGGAAATATCCATCCTAAGGAACTTAGATGCACTCACAAAAACATAGGCCATAGATAATCTCACACCAACAAATCCCAAAGAAGTGAAACACACACACACACACACACACACACACACACACACACACACACACACATTACCAAAAAAAAAAACTCCTGAAATTATCAATCACCATTCATTAATATTCCTTAATATCAACTGGGCAGTGGTGGCAGATGCTTTTAATTCCAGCACTCAGGAGGCAGAGACAGGTGAATTTCTGTGAGTTCGAGGCCAGCTGGGTTTACAAAGTGAGTTCCAGGACAGGCTCCAAAAGCTACACAGAAAAACCCTGTCTCAAAAAACCAAAAACAACAACTTAATATCAATGGATTCAATTCACCTATAAAAAGACACAGGCTAACAGAATGGACATGAAAAGAGGATACATCCTTCTGCTGCATATAAGAAACACACTTAAACTTCAAAGATAGATGTAGCACGAATCTTAAAAAGTTTTTTTTTCTTTTTCTTTTGGTTTTTCGAGACAGGGTTTCTCTTGTTTAGTTTTGCGCCTTTCCTGGAACTCGCTTTGTAGACCAGGCTGGCCTCGAACTCACAGAGATCTGCCTGCCTCTGCCTCCCGAGTGCTGGGATTAAAGGCGTACGCCACCACCGCCCGACTTAAAAAGTCTTATTAATAAAAACAAACCCAGAGCCAGGTACTGGGGTGAACGCTAAAAGATCAGAGAAACAGAACAAGCCACATCCAACCTCACCTTGCCAACTTCTCTGCTGATCTTGTTTCCTCAAACTGGAAGCCTGGGAGTCCTCACCCAAATGGATCTCAGCTGAACTGCTGCTCAAAAACCTAAAAAACCTCTAGTTCCTGGTTCTCATGCCTTATATACCTTTTTGTTTCCTGCCATCACTTCCTGGGATTAAAGGCATGTGTCTTACTTCAAAAACCTCTACACAAAACTGGAATATCTAAAAGAAATGGATAATTTTCCGGATAGGTACCACATACCTAAGTTAAATCAAGACCAGATAAACTATTTAAATAGTCCAATAACCCCTAAGGAAATAGAGTCAGTCATTAAAAGTCTCCCAAACAAAAAATGCCCAGGACCAGATGGTTTCAGCCAGAATTCTACCAGATCTTCAAAGAAGAGTTAATACCAATACTCTTTAAATTGTTCCACACAATAGAAACAGAAGGAACATTACCAAACTCCTTCTATGAGGCTACAATTACCCTGATTCCTAAACCAAACAAAGATGCAACAAAGAAAGAGAACTACAGACCGATCTCTCTCATGAACATTGATGCAAAAATACTCAATAAAATATTGGCAAACAGACTCCAAGAACGCATCAAAACAATTATCCACCATGATCAATTACTTTCTTTATTTCTTCCTTGACCCAGTGGTGATTCAGTTGAGCATTATTCAGTTTCCATGAGTTTTTAGGCTGTCTGTAATTTTGGTTTTTGTTGAATTCTAACTTTAAGCAATGGTGATCTGGTAAAATACAGAAGGTTATTTCATTTTTTTTGTATTTGTTGACATTTGCTTTGTGACTGAGTATGTGGGCAATTTTATAGAAGGTTCCATGGGGTGTTGAAGAAGGTATATTCTTTTGTGTTTTGGTGGAATGTTCTGTGGTTGTCTATTAAGTCCATTTGATTTATACCCTATGTTAGTTCCCTTATTTCTCTGTTAAGTTTCTGTCTAGCATACTTGTCCTTTGATGAGAGTGGGGTGTTGAAGCCTTCTTCTATTGGTGTGTGAGATTTGAACTCTCCTCCACTGTTGGTGGGAATGCAAGCTTGTACAGCCACTTTGGAAATCAATATGGTGCTTTCTTAGAAAATTGGGAATCAATCTCCCCCAAGACCCAGCTACACCACTCTTGGGCATATACCCAAGGAATGCTCAATCATACCACAAGGGCACATGCTCAGCAATGTTCATATCAGCATTGTTTGTAATAGCCACAACCTGGAAACAACCTAGATGCCCTTCAACTGAAGAATGGATAAAGAAAATGTGGTACATATGCACAATGGAGTACTACTCAGCAGAGAAAAACAATGACATCATGAGGCTTGCAGGCAAATGGATGGATCTAAAAATCATCAAAAAAAAATCATCCTGAGTGAGGTAACCCAGACTCAGAAGGACAAACATGGTATGTACTCGCTCTAGGAGAATACTAGCTATAAAACAAAGGATGACTAGACTGCTACTCACAACTCCAGGGAGGCTACCTAGAAAACAGGACCCTAAGAAAGACACAGGGATCGCCCAGTGACAGAGAAATGAATGAGATCTACATGAGCAAACTGGACGGGAAGAGGGGGGTAATGAAGGGCAAGAGTCGAGGGAAAGAGAGCTTAGGGGAGCAGGAGATCCCAGCTGGATCAAGAACAGAGAGGGAGAACAAGGAAAAAGAGACCATGATAAATGAAGACCCCATGGGAATAGGAAGAAGCAAAGTGCTAGAGAGGTCCCTAGAAATCCACAAAGATACCTCCACAATAGACTACTGGCAATGGTCGAGAGAAAGCCCGAACTGACCTACTCTGGTGATAGGATGGCCAAACACCCTAACTGTCATGCTAGAAATCTCATCCAATGACTGATGGAACCGGATTCAGAGATCCATGGCCAGGCCCCAGGTCGAGCTCCAGGAATCCAATCGGCGAGAAAGAGGAGGGATTGTATGAGCGAGAACTGTTGAGACCAAGATTGGAAAAAGCACAGGGACAAAGAGCCAAACTAGTGGAAACACATGAACTATGTACCAATAGCTGAGGAGCCCCCAACTGGATCAGGCCCTCTGGATAAGTGAGATAGTTGATTAGCTTGAGCTGTTTTGGAGACACCCAGGCAGTGGGACCGGGACCTGTCCTTAGTACATGAGCTGGCTGTTTGGAACCTGGGGCTTATGCAGGGACACTTTGCTCAGCCTGGGAGGAGGGGACTGGACCAGCCTGGACTGAATCTTCTAGGCTGAGCTGAATCCCCAGGGGAGTCCTTGCCCTGGAGGAGATGGGAATGGGGAGTGGGCTGGGGGGAGAGGGGGAGGAGGGAGGACAGGGGAATCCATGGCTGATATGTAAAATTAAATCAAATTATAAAATAAAAAATATATCAGATATCAATTAGGAATACAGATGAAACTATGTTGTACATTATAGTATTGTATTTCAACCCTGAGAAAAAAAGAATTTATTTATATTTTCTCCATAAAATATAAATGGAATTTATCATTTTATATTTTAATGTTTTCAGTTTTTAAAATAGATTTGTTACTCAAGCCTTTTACATGTAAAATGAAGTTCATAGTAAAAGTTTCCTCAAAAAAAAGAAAGAAGTAATTAAAGACAACCTGGAATTCAATAAAAATGAATGTACAACATACGCAAATTTATGGGACACTATGAAAGCACTACTAAGAGGAAAGTTCATAGCTCTAAATGCTTCCATAAAGAAGTTGGAGAAATCTCACACTAGCAACTTAACAGTACACATGAAAGCTCTAGAACAAAAAGAAGCAGACTCACCCAGGAAGAGTAGATGCCAGGAAATAATCAAATGTGGGCTGAATCAATAAAACAGAAAGAAAGAGAACAGTACAAAGAATCAATGAAACAAAGAGTTCATTCTTTGAAAAAGTCAGCAAGATAGACAAACCGTTATCCAAAATAACCAAAAAACAGAAGGAGAGCATAAAAATTAAAAAACAGAAATGAAAAGGGAGACAAAACAACAAACAAGGAGAAAATCCAGAGAATCATCAGCTCATACTTCAAAAACCACATACTCCAATACATTGGAAAAATCTAAAAGAAATGGATAGTTTTCTGTATAGGTACCACATGACAAAATTAAATAAAGACGAGATAAACAATTTAAATAGACCTATAACCCCTACAGAAATAGGAGTCATTAAAAGACTCCCAACCAAAAAAAAGCCTATAACCAAGTGGTTTCAGTGAAGAATTCTACCACAATTTCAAAAAAGAAATAATATCAATACTCTTCAAATTGTTCCACACAATAGAAACAGAAGGAACATTGCCAAACTCTTTCTATGAGGCTACAGTTACCCTGATACCTAAATCACATAAAGGTGCAACAAAGAAAGAAATTAACAGACTAATCTCCCTCATGAACATTGATGTAAAAATACTCAACAAAATCCTGGCAAACCAAATACTAGAATAAATCAAAAATATTATCCACCATGATCAAGTAGACTACATCCCAGAGATGAAGGCATGGTTCAACATATGAAAACCTGTCAATATAATCCACCATATAAACAAACTGAAAGAAAAAAAAACACATGATCATCTCATTAGATACTGAAAAAGCCTTTGACAAAATCCAACACCCCTTCATGATAAAGGTCTTGGAGAGATCAGGAATGCAAGGAAAATACCTGAACATAATAAAGGCAATTTACATCAAGTTGACAGTGAACAGTAAATTAAATGGAGAGAAACTCAAAGTGATTCCACTAAAATCAGAAACAAGACAAGGCTGTCCACTTGCCCCATATCTATTCAATATAGTACTTGAAGTTCTAGCTAGAGCAATAAGACAAGGAAAAAAAGTCAAACTTTTACTATTTGCAGATGATATGATAGTATACAACAGTGACCCCAAAAATTCTACCAAGGAACTACAACTGATAAACACCTTCAGTAATGTGGCAGAATACAAGATTAACTCAAAAAAAAAATCAGTAGCCTTCCTGTATACAAATGATAAAGGGGCTGAGAAAGAAATCAGAGAAACATCACCCTTTACAATAGTTACAAATAATATAAAATATCTTGGAGTAACTGTAACCAAGCAAGTGAAAGAACTGTATGGCAAGAACTTAAATCCTTGAAGAAAGAAATTGAAGAAGACAGAAAACGGAAAGATCCCCCATGCTCATGGATAGAAAGAACCAACATAATAAAATTGGTAATCTTACCAAAAGCAATCTACAGATTCAATGCAATCCCCATCAAAATCCCAACACAATTCTTCACAGACCTGGAAAGAACAACACTCAACTTCACATGGATTAACCAAAAATCCCAGGATAGCTGAAACAATCCTGTACAATAAAGCATCTCTGGAGGCATCACGATCCCTGACCTCAAGCTCTACTATAGAGCTTTAGTAATAAAAACAGCTTGATATTGGCATAAAAACCAACATGTGGACCAATGGAATTGAATTAAAGACAATGACATTAACCCTCACACCTATGAACATCCGATTTTTGACAAAGAAGCCAAAACTGTACAATGGAAAAGAAATAGCATCTTCAACAAATGGTGCTGCCATAACTGGATGTCAACATATAGAAGATTGTAAATAGACACTTATCTATAGCCATGACAAAACTGAAGTCCAAGTGAATCAAAGACCTCAATATAAAACCAGTTACACCAAACCTGATAGAAGAGAAAGTAGGAAGTAGTCTTGAACACATTGGCACAGGAGACTACTTCCTAAATATAACAGCAGTAGCACAGACACTGAAAGCAACAATAAATAAATGGAACGTCCTGAAACTGAGAAGCTTCTTTAAGGCAAAGAACACAGTAAATAGAATAAAATGACAGCCTACAGAATGGGAAAAGATCTTCACCAACCTCACATCTGACAGAGGGCTGATCTCCAAAATATATAAAGAATTCAAGAAACTATACATCAAAATACCGAACAACCAATTTTAAAAGTGGGCTACAGAGCTAAAGAGAGAATTCTCAACAGAAGAAACTGAAATGGCTGAAAGACATTGAAGGAATTGTTCAACATCCCTAGTCATCAGGGAAATGCAAATCAAAATGACTCTGAGATACCATCTTACACCTGTCAGAATGGCTAAGATCAAAAACATTGAAGAAAGCTGTTGAAAAGGATGTAGAGCAAGGGGAACTCCACTGTTGGTGGCAGTGCAAACTTGTACAGCCACTTTGGAATTCAGTATGGCAGTTTCTCAGAAAATTGGGAATCAATCTTCCTTAAGACCCAGCTATACCACTCTTGGGCATATACCCAAGGAGTGCTCAATAATACCACAAGGACACATGTGCTCAACTATGTTCATAGCAACATTATTTGTAATAGCCAGAACCTGGAAACAACCTAGATGCCCATCAACTGAAGAATGGATAAAGAAACTGTGGTACATATGCACAATGGAGTACTACTCAGCAGAGAAAAACAATGACATCATGAGGTTTGAAGGCAAATGGATGGAACTAGAAAATATCATCCTGAGTGAAGTAACCCAGACTCAGAAGGACAAACATGATATGTACTCACTCATAAAGCAAAGGATAACCAGACTGCAACCCATAGCTCCAGGGAGGCTAGCTGGTAAGGAGGACCCTAGGAAGGATGCATGGATCGCCCAGTGATGGAGAAATGGATGAGATCTACATGAGCAAACTGGAGGTGAGGGGGATAATGGAGGGCAAGGGATGGGGAATGAGAGCTTAGGGGAGCCAAAGGCTTAAGCTGGAATGGGAACAGAGTAGGAGTGCAAGGAAAGAGATAACATGATAAATGAAGACACCATGGGGATAGGGAGAAGCAGAGTGCTAGGGAGGTTCCCAGGAATCCACAAGGATGACCCCACCATAGACCACTGGCAGTAGTTGAGAGGGTGCCTGAACTGGTCTACTCTGGCACATAGATGGCTGAATACCCTAACTGTCATCATAGAACCATTATCCAGTGACTGATGGAAGCAGATGCAGAGATCCACAGCTGAGTCCCAGGGAGAGCTCCAGGAGTCCAATCGATGAGAGAGAGGAGGGATACCATGAGCAAGGGATATTGAGACCATGACTGGAAAAAGTACAGAGACAACTAGCCAAACTAGTGGAAATGCATAGACTGTGGACCAATAGCTGAGGAACCTCCATGGTACTGGACTAGGCCCTCTGGATAAGCAAGACAGTTGTTTAGCTTGAACTGTATAGGGGGCCCCAAGGCAGTGGGATCAGGACCTGATCCCAGTGCATGAGCCGGCTTTTTGGAGTCTAGTGCCTATGGTAAGACACTTTGCACAGCCTTGGTGCTGGGAGGAGGGGCTTGGACCTGCCTCAACTGAATATACCAGGCTCTGCTGACTCCCCATGGGAGACCTTGCCTTGGAGGAGGTGGGAATGGGGGGTAAGGTGTGGGAGGAAGACTGGGGCAGGAGGAGGGAGAACAGGGTAATCTGTGGTTCATAAGTAAAATCAATAGAAAATCTCTTAATAAAAAAATAAAAAGACTGGTGTAAGGTGGTATCTCAGAGTTGTTTTGATTTGCATTTCCCTAATGATTAGGGATGTTGAGCAATTCCTTAAATGTCTTTCAGCCATTTGTGTTTCCTCTGCTGAGAATTCTCTGTTTAGTTCTATGGCCCATTTCTTAATTGGACTGTTGGGCATTTTGATGTCTAATTTCTTGAGTTCCTTATATATTCTGGATATCAGTCCTCTGTCAGATGTGGGGTTGGTGAAGACCTTTTCCCATTCTGTGGGCTGTCACTTTGCCTTGTTGACTGTATCCTTTGCTCTACAAAAGCTTTTCAGTTTCAAGAGGTCCCATTGATTGATTGTTTCTCTCAGTGTCTGAGCTACTGGTGTTATATTTAGGAAGCGATCTCCTATGCCAATGCGTTCAACACTACTTCCTACTTTCTCTTCTAGCAGGTTCAGAGTAGCTGGATTTATGTTGAGGTCTTTGATCCACTTGGACTTACGTTTTGTGCACGGTGATAGATATGGATCTATTTGCAGCCTTCTACACGTTGATATCCAGTTATGCCAGCACCATTTGTTGAAGATGCTTTCTTTTTTCCATTGTACGCTTTTGGCTTCTTTGTCAAAAATTATATGTTCATAGGTGTGCGGATTAATGTCAGGGTCTTCAATTCGATTCCATTGGTCCACATGACAGTTTTTATGCCAGTACCAAGCTGTTTTTGTTACTGTAGATCTATAGTAGAGCTTGAAGTCAGGGATTGTGATGCCTCCAGAGGTTGTTTTATTGTACAGGATTCTTTTGGCTATCCTGGGTTTTTTGTTTTTCCATATGAAGTTGAGTATTATTCTTTCCAGGTCTGTGGAGAATTGTGTTGGTATTTTGATGGGGATTGCATTGAATCTGTAGATAGCTTTTGGTAAAATTGCCATTGTTACTATGTTAGTCCTACCTATCCATGAGCATGGGAGATCTTTCCATTTTCTGACATCTTCAATTTTTTTTTCAGGGACTTGAAGTTCTTGTCATATAGGTCCTTCACTTGCTTGGTTAGTGTTACCCCAAGGTATTTTATATCATTTGTGGCTATTGTAAAGGGTGATGTATCACTGATTTCCTTCTCAGCCTGTTTGTCAGTTGTATATAGGAGGGCTACTGATTTTTTTGAGTTGATCTTGTATCCTGCTATGTTGCTGAAGGTGTTTATAAGCTGTATCAGTTCCTTGGTTGAATTTTTGGGGTCACTCAAGTATACTATCATGTCATCTGCAAATAGGGAAAGCTTGACTTTAGGGAAATGCAAATCAAAACAACTCTGAGATACCACCTTACGCCAGTCAGAATGGCTAAGATCAAAAACACTGAAGACACCTTGTGCTGGAGAGGATGTGGAGCTAGGGGAACTCTCCTCCACTGCTGGTGGGAATGCAAGCTTGTACAGCCACTTTGGAAATCAATATGGCGCTTTCTTAGAAAATTGGGAATCAATCTCCCCCAAGATCCAGCTATACCACTCTTGGGCATATACCCAAGGAATGCTCAATCATACCACAAGGGTACTTGCTCAGCTATGTTCATATCAGCATTATTTGTAATAGCCAGAACATGGAAACAGCCTAGATGCCCTTCAACTGAAGAATGGATAAATAAACTGTGGTACATATACACAATGGAATACTACTCAGCAGAGAAAAACAATGACATCATGAGGTTTGCAGGCAAATGGATGGATCTAGAAAAAATCCTCCTAAGTGAGGTAACCCAGACTCAGAAAGACAAACATGGTATGTACCCACTCATAGGAGAATACTAGTTGTGGAACAAGGATGACTGGTTGGCTACTCACAACACCAGGGAGGCTACCTGGAAAACAAGACCCCAAGAAAGACACAGGGATCGCCCAATGACGGAGAAATGGATGAGATCTACATGAACAGTCTGGACGTGAATGGGGGTAATGAGGGGCGAGGGGCAAGGGGAAGAGAACTTGGGGGAGCGGGAGATCCCAACTGGATCAAGAACAGAGAGGGAACACAAGGAATGTTCATGGTAAATGAAGACCACATGAAAATAGGAAGAAGCAAAGTGCTAGAGAGGCCCACAGAAATCCACAAAGATGCCCCACAATAGACTGCTGGCAATAGTCAAGAAATAGCCCGAACTGACCTACTCTGGTGATAGGATGGCCAAACACCCTAATTGTCATGCTAGAAACCCCATCCAATGACTGAGGGAACTGGATGCAGAGATCCAAGGTCAGGCCCTGGGTGAAGCTCCGGGAGTCCAATTGGTGAGAAGGAGGAGGGTTTATGTGAGCAAGAGTTGTTGGGACCAGGGATGGATGGAATACAGGGACAAGTGGCCAAACGAATGGAAACACATGAACTGTGAACCAATGGCTGAGGGGCCCCCAACTGGATCAGGCCCTCTGAATGGGTGAGACAGTTGATTGGCTTGATCTGTTTGGGAGGCATCCAGGCAGTTGGACCGGGTCCTGTGCTCAGTACATGAATTGGCTGTTTGAAACCTGGGGCTTAGCAGAGATGCTTGGTTCAGCCTGGGAGGAGGGGACTAGACCTGCCTGGACTGAGTCCACCAGGTTGATCTCAATCTTTGGGGGAGTCTTTGCCCTGGAGGAGATGAAAATGGGGGGTGGGCCAGGAGGAGGGGG
>CABHPP010120048.1:0-26903 GCA_902168425.1 Peromyscus attwateri | reverse complement strand
AGAACAGGGGAATCTATGGCTGATATGTAAAGTTGAATTATATTGTAAAATAAAATAAAATAAATTCAAAGAAAATAAAAAATAAAAAAATAAAAAGACCTGAGGAGCACATAGGAGGACCCCCTTCTCTCTTGTTCTCTTGGATAATGAAGGCCAAGCAGCATGAAAGAGTGTGGGACCAGTTCTTAGCCTTCCAGAGACTCTGTGACTGAAATTGCCAGATCCCATATCAGTGAGTTGATATCACATAAAATCCCTTAATAAATAGATTCATTATTGGTAATCTGTGGATTCCCTTTTCCTGCATTAAGGCAGTGAAGGACAGAAAGTTGGTGAAGATGTAATTGATCAAGGAGGGCATGTTCCAGCCCCAGTAAGCAGCAGAACTTGGCAGATTCAGCAAAGTGGTTCTGGCTTTTGAATTAGGGGTAAAAGAAATAGGTTATAGAATTTACCCCTGAGATTAGCAAAGATGCCGAGGGCAAGCATGTGTCAAGGGTGTCCCTGAATGGAGGCCTAGTAGAGAGGCCATTTTGTGAAGCAGTGAGGTTGAAGCCTGGATTGCCTTGGAGAACCCAAGATGTTAGAGATGCCAGAGTTGTAGGATACCTGCCAATGAGAGCTGCTAACAGGAGTAGAACCAGCCGAAAAGAAGGAAGTATGTTGCAGTCAACAAAGTTGAATGGAGTTGGAGATCTGGAGAGCATTTTGACATCAGACATGAAGGTACAAAGTTTGGAGTTTTTCCAGCTGGTTTCCTTTCTTGCTTTAGTCCAATATTCCCTTGCTCTGCTTCCTTCCCTGTGGTTTGAAAGGATAATGTATATCCTATGCCATTATATGTTGGAAGTTTGTGATCTGCTTTTTGATTTCGAATTTACAGGTGATGACAGTTAAGAGACTGAATGAATATGAAAAAAAAAACTTTGAACTTTGGACTTCAAAACATTGTTGAGACTGTGATAGACTATGAGGACTTTTAAAGTTGGACTAAATGCATTTTGCACAATGAAATTGTTGTAATCTTATGGGATTGTAATTGGCCCCCATAATCTCATAGAGAGTGGCACTATTAGGAGTGCTTTGTTAGTGTGGCTTTGTTGGAGTGATATGGCTTTTTTGGAGGAAGTGTGTCACTGTGGTGGCTGGCTTTGAAGTTTCCAATGCTCAGGCTACCACCCAGTGCTTCAGTAGACTTCCTGTAGCCTGCAAGATGTAGCACTCTCTGCTGCTCCAGAACCACATCTGCCTACTCTCTGCTGCTCCAGAAGCACATCTACCTGCATCCCACCATGCTCTCTGTCATGATGACAATGGACTGAACCTCTGAACTGTAAGTGAGTCACCCCAATTAAATATTTTCTTATAATAGTTGCCATAGTCATGGTGTCGCTACACAGCAATAGAATCCCTAAGAAAATGGCTGATCTCAATGTAACAACCTTCATTGAAATTGAGGATCCCAAAGCAGTGCAATTTAAGAGGCCTTTGTTCTGGAAAAGAATGAGCTAGATTTATTCAGGACAAAGCCATGTCTTCAGGAAACATTATCAAGCAAATAAAGAAAAGATAAATAAAAATCTACTTTCCTGATTTTATTACTATTCTTTTTACCCCCTCTACCTTGGCATTTTTCTGTCATTATATAAAAAGAAATAATAAATCACCAAGGCTGGTATTCAAAACATAGTGTTACCCAGCTACAAAACCTGAAACCTAAAACAGTGAACTGCCTGCAAGATATACTAGTGCAACAATGGCACAAATTTTGGAAGATTAACCAAACATTTTCTGATAGGATTTAAGACCCACTCCATAAAATGGAATGCATACTGACACTGCTAAAGTGGCCAAGAATCTAAGGTAAGATAGGTCTCAGGCTTAGGGGAAAGCCTACTACTATTATTTGGCTAAATAGCATGGTAATAAAATGATTACTATACCCATAGATCAGTGCCTTGCTCAATCAAATAAACATTTTCTTATAGTAGATGAGAATTAACACAGAAGCTCACAACTGGGCAATGTGCAGAGAGTGTGAGAGTATGAGACTTTGGAGCACTCTGTCCCAAATGGCATGTCTTCACAAATCCTTCTTTTCCAGGCTCAAGGACCTATATAGAAGAGGAGGCTGTGTGATGGCTTTAAAAAAAAAACTCCATTTTATGCTGGCCATCCATCTTAGATCTTGCTAGCTGTTTGGCTCTGACTCCATTTCCTGGATTATAAATTCTCAGTAATCCGAGACTCAGTGACACCCCACACACATAAACACACACAGCCAAAAATGTATAGCCATGACAATCTACTTATTAGATGACTGATTTTTTGGCTTCTGTATCTAGTTTATGCAGATAGCTAAAAATTATTTTGTGTTACCTTGACCACTTAACATAATAGACCAGTTTTTGCTTGCTTGAGCAGATACTGAAGGTCTTCTAAAGGTTTTCACCATAAGAATCCTTTCCTGACCCCTCTTCCCATGACAATCTCAAGTTTGGCTCAAAGATTGTTGTCCTGATATCAGCTAATCAATAAAACATTTAATTATAATTGGATTGAGCCTATTGCCTTTTCCAAGGTGTCACAAATTCCATAACATTTGGATGCCCCTGCAAGATCCCTGGGAGACCCTAGACTCAGCACCAGGGATCTAGGATAGGCCCCAGTATACTTTGAAGTCCATGGAGCCCAAGACCATGGCTCCACAAATTAAAGGTTACTAGTAGGTGACAGACCCCAGAGGGATCAAGTCCACCTTGTCAGGCCCCAGGGATCCCATATTGTAATTGCTCCAATTTTAAAAATTGAAAGCAAAAACAAAATTAATAATTTCCAACAAATACGCTGAAGTTTAGGCTGATCAGTGACTTGTTTTCTTCTGTTTTGGAGTGCAGACATTTGGAGAGACAAGGGGAGATCAGACAAAATCATAGATCCAGTCTCCAGGGTAGAGTCAATGCCCTATTGTCCTTGTGGTTTTTTTGTGTAAATGAAGATGACCACTACATGTCTGAATTCATCTGGCCTTCCCTGCTTGTGTTACTGTATTGGCTTTCTACATTTTTATCATAGGTAAAAGGAGCCAACCAAAGAAATATACCCTGACCCTGAACCCAGAGCCAGCCAAAGAAATACACTCTGACCCTGAAATGAGAGCCAATGAAAGAAATACACTTTGACCCTGAAACCAGAGGCAAAGAAACACACCCTGACCCTAAACCAGAGCCAAAGGAACATACCCTGACCCTGAAGCAAAAGCCAAAGAAACACACTTTGGCTCTGACAGAGCCAGTGGAAAAAACACACCCTAGCCCTGGTTAAATGGTTTAAAAAAGGGGGCCAGTGAAAGAAACACACTTTGGCTCTGAAACCAGAGCCAAAGAAACACCCTTTGTCCCTAACCAACTGAGCATGAAATCAACCAATCTCTCAGCAGGAAAACCAACCAATCCCTGAGCATGAAATCCAGCCAATCTCTGAGCTTCTTCAAGCTCAGGGATTGAAATCTGACCAATTCCCACTCTGAAATTCTTCACCCTGGAAAATCTCCATCCCTAAAAAGCCTTATATAAGCCCTGTGCCTGTTCAGTTGGGGGCTGCCCTTTTGCACCCTGGCAGAAGCAGCAACTCTCCTGGATTCCTCCCTCCCAATAAATCTCTTGAATGCATTTTGAATGAAGACATTCTTTCGCCAGAGCAGAGCAGAGAAGCAATGGACATCTCTGCTGGGAAACTCTTAGCAGAGGAGAGCAGAGGTGAGTTGCCAAGGCTCTCTCAAAGAGGAGAAGGATTGCCACATCCTTCGGAGAGACCATTCCCAACAGTCAGGATACCTATCTCTTCACAGACAGGTGTAGCCTGACTTCCTGACAGTCAGGATACCTTTCCCTTCAGAGCTGTAACACTTGCATTATCTTTTGTCTGTTGGACTTTTCAAGTTTGTTGTAGAGATGGAAGTCAGACTAAGCACAGCTACATTACCCCTAAGCTGCAAGCCATATTTTCAAGATTTTCTAGAAGCAGGCTTCTCCTGCCTGACTCCACATCTCTATGTACACCCTTCTGTTTGCAATCCTTTTCCCTTCCTCTGCTTCTCAAGAATGCATTTTTTTCTGCTTTCTCTGTCTCCCAGCCGGCTCAGTTCTCTGGCCATAGAGCTCTGGCTGCCACCACCCCAACCCTGCCCTTTCCTCCAGGCTGGGATGATACAAGAGTCCCTGCGCACAGCCCTCTCAGGTACCATAAGCCCCCTATTTCTCTCCTGCTGCTCGCTGTACTGCTGCAGCGATCTATACCCAGAATTTCTTATCTCTAGTCTTCTTCATTGTCTGCTTGCTCTGATCTCTCCCTCTGATCACTGGACTTAGTTTTGCAAGGATTCAGTTGTATTTTGGGTATGGATAATATTATTTTATATTGTTCTACTTTATTAAAAAGCTGGATATGGACTTGGGTTATGGTCTCCCTCTCACAAATCAAGCATGCTTATGTAAAAATGTCCTAGGTCAGAAGCTCATCTGACTCTAGGACAAAGAGAGAAACAAAACATCCCAGGAAAAGTCATTATAAGCTTTTTTTTATTCTTCCCTTATACATTTTATCTAGGACACTGTTTCCCCTCCCTCCAATCCTCCCAGTCCCTCCCCCCAAATCCACTATACCCCAGACCCATTCCTTCATGTCCCTTCCCCCCAAAAAAGTGAAGGCCTTCCCAGTATATGAACCAAACTTGGTACAGTAAGTTAAAATAAGACTAGTGACAAACCCTCATATGGGTCTCAAATGCAGGCAAGAGAGTCAGAGATATCCACCATTCCCACTGTTAGGAGTCCTACTAGAACACCAAGTTACACAACCATAATGTATATGCAGAAGACCTAGTTCAGACCCAGG
This sequence comes from Peromyscus attwateri, assembly GCA_902168425.1. Taxonomy (NCBI): domain Eukaryota; kingdom Metazoa; phylum Chordata; class Mammalia; order Rodentia; family Cricetidae; genus Peromyscus; species Peromyscus attwateri. The sequence goes on along the minus strand of CABHPP010120048.1, from coordinate 22,007 downwards.
CAGAGTCTGTGTTTGTCACTTCATTCTTTGTGAGTCCCTATGAGCCCTGCTTAGGTGAATCTATGGGCTATGTTTGCTTGGTGTCTTTGACCCCTATGGCTTCTACAATCCTTCCTTCCCCTCTTCTGCAGGATGCTCTTGGCTCCACCTAGTATTTGGCCATGGGTCTCTGTGTCTGCTCTCATCAGTTGTTGGATGACACCTCTCTGATGAAAATTGAGCTATGCATTGATCTATGAGTATAGCAGAATATCATTAGGAATCATTTCATTGACCTTTTTCCCCAGTAATGTTTGTTTCTATCCTGGGTCTTTGGGCTGTCCAGCCTCAAGTTCCTGGCTATCCAGGCAGTGTAAGGCATGGGCTCCCTCTCCTGACATAGGCCTCAAGTTGGACCAGTCATTAGTCTGGTCCCACAAGTTCTTTATCTCCATTGCACAAGCACATCATGCAGGCAGGATAGACTGTAGATTCTGAGGTTTTGTGGCAGGATTGATGTCATAGTCCTACTACTGGAAGCCTTGCCTGGTTAGAAAGAATGACTAGTGCTTTCTAATCCCAGCTTATGACATTAACCTGAGAAGAGTAAAGGCTTAATGTTCCATATTGCTGGTATTACAGAGACCCTGGATGGACTCTAGCCTCAGCCTCCAGGCATTATTCACTCATATTGGCATGCTTTTTTATCTATCTCTCCAGCTTTACCATTGAAAAAGAAGGCAAAATCAGTAGAACACTAAAGACAGGAGAAACAGGAGAGACAATGTGTTGAAGAAAGCACCAAGAATATGAGAGGAAAGGGCAAAGAATTTTCTCTGTTGATAAAGTAACCCTTGCAGAAGAAAAATATAAGTTAAAACTTTTCTCTGTATAGTGACTATGTTAGATATAAAAAAGAAAAATCTCTTCAGGTTAAGATAAGGACACAAAGCATCTAAATATATATATTGAGTTTGCTAGAACTGCTAAAGACCTTAACAATGCTGGTACAGACAGTCATGAAGATGGAGAATTTTACAGTGAAGAATCATGACACAGAATGTTTAATAACTGGATCCACTCCATGCAGAATTGTGTTAAGTGGAGATACAGCAAAACTCTTGGTATTTATTTCTCTTTGGGTTTCAGTTGAAAGATGCAAAGTAAAAAATCTAGAATAGCTGCTTATGAATAGAGAACACCAAGCCCTCTATGAATGTATAAGGTGCCAGGAGGTTCTAAAGTCTGATGATCACACAAAACTATCATTGTGCGAGTTTTAGCAAGAATGAAGAAGCTTTCCTGGGAAATCTCCAATGCCCAATGCCAAGAAACAGTTGCAGCTTGTATGAACATAGGTATGTTGGAACAGCTCAAACAAACAAAAAGAAGATAGATAGAGATGAAGATGAGAGAGAGACAGAGAGAGACAGAGAGGCAGAGAGAGAGAGAGAGAGACAGAGAGGCAGAGAGAGAGAGAGAGAGAGAGAGAGAGAGAGAGAGAGAGAGAGGGAAAGATCTGGGAAAGGGGTAATAGAGGAAGAACTCAAGATGTAGGCATGCAATACCATCATCCAGAGCGATGTTTTTCAATGCTCCCAAGGTATTAGTCTCTTTAAAGAGGTCTGGCCTAAGCCAACAAGACTGGTGCTGTATGCTAGATACAAAATCTCAAAATCATGACTATTCAAATTTATCAAATGTGGGCTGGGAGAGGTGGTTAAGGGTTTAGAGCACTTTCTGCTTTTATAGAAGACCTGAGTTTGGTTCCCAGTACCCATAATTAGGAGACTCACAGTGGCCTATAACTTTAGGTCCAACAGATGTAGTCAGAAGTTTTCTACAGTCCCACCAAGCCCCCACAGTCCTGTGGCCTGCTTATAAAATAATCATTCAGAAGCTTATATTAATTATAACTGCTTTGCCATTAGCTCAGGCTTATTACTGACTAGGTCTTATACTTAAATTAACCCATAATTCTGATTTATGTTTAGCCACATGACTTGGTACCTTTTCTCAGTTCTGCCTTGTCATCTTGCTTCCTCCATGTCTGGTTGGTGACTCCTGACTCTGCCCTTCCTCTTCTCAGAATTCTCCTAGTCTGCTCACCCTGCCTATACTTCTTGCCTGGCTATTAGCTAATCAATTATAATTCTGACTACATTTGGCACCCAATGTGGGGCTCAAACCCATGACCCTGAGATTAAAAGTCTCATGCTCTACCCACTGAGCGAGTCGGGCTATCTCTTACACTTAAATTAACCCATAATTCTTATCTATGTTTAGCCATGTGGCTTGGTACCTTTTCTCAGTTCTGCCTTGTCATCTTGCTTCCTCTGTGTCTGGCTGGCAGCTCCTGACTCTATCCTTCCTCTTTCCAGAATTCTCCTTATCTGCTTATCCCACCTTTACTTCCTGCCTGGCTACTGGCCAATCAGTGTTTCATTAAACCAGTGTACAAGAGCGTTATCCCATAGCAAAGGGATATCTGGCTTATGTGGACACACAGACACAGACATACACACACACACACACACAAATTATCAAATATTTGGGTCAAAGAAACAATGTTCTTAGAGACTTGCTGAAAGTAAATGAAGCCCATTGCTCATCTTGGTACTTTAAAACATATCAGCTTACATTCACAATTAACAAAAAAATGCACCTCAAAACTCACCCATGTGTCAGCCATGACAGTGTAAGTACTCAACACTCAGTTAAATGGTCCCAGTACTACATTTTGTTACTCTTCTGAGCAGTTTTAAAGCATTTCAAGGACATTCAACTGAAGAAAAATTAATGAGTTTGAACTTGGTGCCAAAATTAGAGTGTGAATCCTAGTGCTGCTATGTCCTGGCCTCCTGAATTTTAGCAAAGTAGTTAAAGCTCTCTGTGCTTTTGTTTTCTCATCCAAAATGCTGATAGTAACAATACCTATCTCTTAGGAAAACTGTAAGGACAAAATGAATCACCTACATATAGTCTATAAAACAGCCTCTAAAATATAAAAAAGTATTAGCAAATGGTAGCTAGTAGAGGATTGCTACAATTATTATAGTTTGAATAAAGTTTGGATTCCATTCAAAGTGGTAGATGCCTCTACCTAGCATTCATATCTAACACAGTCTCATTCTACTTTGTACTAAGACTAACCCTGCATGTGGTAGAAAGAGGAAGTACATGACTCTGGGGCCAGACAAGGAAAGGCCTGTAGTATTCATCCTGATATTTTTCACTCCATCTTGAACCTGAGATGAGGTACAAAACATCCAACTATGTTGAGGTCATAATGTTAAGAGGAACCCACAGTAGATCATCTTGAGAAGCCTTGTGGAAGGAAGGAGAGATGCCCTCATCTGAATATTCACATCTATAAAAAAATCATCTTAGTTGTGGCCCTAAATATCATGTCATTATTGCTGCCAAAACTGCACATTTATGAAGCAAACAGATGGTTGCTTTCATTTGTTTTATTACAAAACAACAAATAACTAATCTATCACTTTACTTTGTGCTTCTTTTTTCTACATATTTTTCTCTATATGTAATTGATGTGGTCTTATTATTTTTGAAGTTCCTATCTCTTTCACACTTGGAGATCTAACCTACATTCTTTTAAATTTTAAACTTTCTTAAGTTCTTATTGTTTGTGTGTGTGATGTATATATGTGGCTATTCATGCCACAGCACAAATGTGGATGTCAGGAGACAATTTTCAGAGGTCATAGGTGAATTGAAAAAGAAAGAATTAAAAAGGAAAAGAAACATGACTGGTCCTAGGTATGGTGGAGGATAAAGTTTATTATAGATATGTGGGAGAGCATGGCCAGAGTCAGGGGCATCTGGTAGAATCCAGAGTGTACATGACCAGACTGAGCTATGCCATGTGAGAAGGAAGGGTGGGGAGAGGGAGAGAGGGGATTCAGGGACAGCAGCCAGGAGGCCCAAAAGAGTAGATAAAAGGAGCAGGTAACCAAAAAGGTTGGATTAGATAGGGCTGCCCAGCCCCCTGGGCTGTAGGGTTCAGAATAGGGGCAGGATATGCTAGCCAGGAGGAGCTTATGACAGGTAGGGGCTGAGGTATGCAGGGAGAACATGAAGGCCAGTGTCCATTTTGATAAGTTAAGTAGGCACCTCAGCCATTTGTCCTGGGTGTTTGAAACCTAACAATAGGACAACTTTGTGAAGTTGGTTCTTGCCTTCAATGTTTACCTGGATTCTGAGTAACAGCACTTTCAACACTGACCCATCTCACCATCCCTAAGCCACAGTTTGTCAAGTTCTCTTTTAAGTTTTCCTTGGAGAAAAAGCAACAATCATACAAGTAAACAAAAGAATTAATATATAAATGGATATTATGGTTAGAATAAGGCAACTTACCCCATGTCATCTATACTGTGTAATGTCGTATTCAACAATTAAGTGAATAATTCCCAAAATCTTTGTTCTTGTGTATTGATATCCTTTCTTTCTTATGAAGTTTAAAATGTAGCCAGCATGTTTAGAGATAAAGATCAGATCCAGACCTTTCAGAATCTGTTGTCAACTCCCTGTGTACAGATGCTAATTCAATTATTATTGTTCTTTCTGCAGCGACCCTTACATTTCTATTCTTATCCTGTCTCTCATCTCAGAACTACAGGAAGCTGACAGGTAGTAACTAGTAAACCCAGACTCCTTTGCCCTCTGGAGAGGAGTCACAGTACCTTTGGTAAAATGAGAAGTATTGGCTGAGTTTTGAAATGGGCAGCTCCACAGGAGGTGTTTCAGGGGCACCAGTAAGCCCCATCCACAGTAGTAATAAAACACAAGCTCAAATAGATTCACACAAGTTCAGAATGAAGCAATCAATGATAATTGATAATGAGGGTGGTAGAGGACAGAGATACACTAAGAGAACCAGGAATGTTAATCATGCAGGGATGTCTCCTCAATGGAGGAAATAAATCAAATACCTGCATTCCACCCAAAAAGCTGACAGTGGAGATTGTTAATGACCTGGTAACCTTTTTTCTATCTGAGGTACAGACCTCACCCTAACTCCCCAGAAGGATTATTCCAGACTCTTCCCTCCCTAGACAATTACCCATCCTTAGGGGAGATGTCACTTATGACCTGCTGACCTCTATGTTACCGATCAGAGACCACATTAGATTCTAGGCCTTCCAGCTATAAAATCTATCCTCATGGCCACATGTAAATTGTAAAGTCACATGTAGTCACACCTTAAGTTTTATTGTGCACCTGGAATTGGAATGATTATGGAAATTATTGTTGCCTGGAAACCCTTTTCCAAATTCTATTGTGTTTAAAATATGCCTACAATGCAATAGACTACCTGACAATAGCCTCCCAAAGTCTGGTCCAGGTTTAGGAAGTCAATCTGCACCAGGTTTTCATTCTTATCTCTACTCAAGGTTTGCTTCCCTGTTTGACACCTGCAGGGAAGCCCTCAGCGGATGCAGGGGATGGTGATAATTTGATTACAATATGAAACTTCTGATGCTATTCCTTGATCATTATATTATACAATAAACTAAACTTATGAAGAATAGTCACAAAAGTGTTTTTTCTGGGAAGTGGTGGTGCACGCCTTTAATCCCAGCACCTGGAAGGAAGAGGCAGGTGGATCTCTGTTAATTTGAGGCCAGCCTAGTCTACAGAGGGAGTTCTAGGACAGCCAAGACTACACAGAGAGACCTTGTCTCAGGGGTCAAAAAGTATTCTTTCTGGTGCATCAAAATTGAATTATTAGATCAGAAAACATGAATTATTACAACAAGACTCTTGTAGCTCTCTACTACATATTAAAGCATATATAAAATGAGCATCTTTAAGAAAAAGTTGTAATTCTATATTTAATATTGTTAGCCCAATGTAATTATAAAAATGATTCTAGTATATTTAACTACTCAGATCTTTGGTAGGCTTGTGACCTACCATGGGAAAATGAATTTTTCAGTTTTTCTCTGTTCCCAACTTCAGTGTGCATATTATCAAACTCTCTGAATGTCCTTTGAGTGAAATCTCTTTCCACAACTACAAGTGAGGTCTGATTCAACCCCCCTGTGCCTCCTGATGGCAAAGATGAGGTAGGAGAAACGTACGAAGCTCAGCAAAAGCCTTTCTTAACCTAGCCCGTCCTCACCTCCAGCTTCTGGTTTTTTTCATGCTCTGGTGTAAAAAAGTGTTTGTGGATTCATTAACCATCACCAATCCAGTTGGTTTTTCCCATTCACCTTCTTTGCAGGTCTTACATGATATACTCTTCCCCTCGCTTTGAAATACAGTGTGTACTGCTTAAGGCATTAGCCAAAATAAATAAAACATTTAATATAAAAATCCTATAACATTTCATCCACCACATAATATTGAGAGTCTATTAAATGTAGAATATTTGATATTCTAGAACTACCATGAAACAAGTTTGCCTAAAGAAAGCACAGTCTAAAGGGAGAAACAGACACACCCAAGAACAAGTACACAGTAGTCTGATAAGCTGTCTGTTAAGCAAGCTCAGTATGTTTTGGCAGATCAGAAAAATACCCAACCCACTGGGAAACGAGTAGGAGAAGGCTTCCCAGGAAAGGTGGTAGTTGGCTGAGTTCCAAGTGAATAGGAACTGCCAATGTAAAGAAGGAGAAAGAAAAATTCAGAAAAGGAAAAGGGAAGTCCAAAATATGAATTCATAAAGCAAACCAAAGAACTGAAAGAAGTATCATTCAACAAAAGAGAACCTGTAGTTGATCAGCAGAATGTGAGTGGTGATAGTAGGATGAGGCTCTCCTCAAACTTCTTCTCAGGTACTCTGGTCACAACGATGAGAAAAGTAACTGACACACACTGTAAGAAAAACAGAAACTACCACTTGCTGAGTACTCAATAAAGGACAATAACTATCCCAGTCACTTTCATGATGCCTTTACTTACTTCTCAAAACAATTGTAGGAGATAAATATAGTTGTGAAACTGGTTTCAAAAATAAGAACACAGAGATTCTGATAGGTCAAGTCATCTGTCCAATACAATTCAATAGGCAATGAGATACAATTGACAAAGTTTTAAACCAGAAATAATGAAATGCCTCTGGCTTTCATTTGGTCCCACCTTCCTGTCAGCAGCAGGTAAGTAGGTGTGGACTGACAGAGCTTGTCAGTTGCGATTACCACAGCTCTCATTAGTTAGTCTTTTTTTTTTTTAAAGTGAACTGTCTTAACTGTTTACAGCTGGATCCAGAAAAGCAGAAAAATTTCTACCTGCAAGACAAACCTTCTCTCCTTGGTCTGACTGAACTGGAAGAAGACCCAGGATTCAAACTGGTGAGAATCCCCATCCCTCAGGACCGACCCCACAGTGAGTTTAGCTTCCCCTGGTCCCAGAGGAGACTAGAACGTACATACCTAAGAGAGGTCAGTGGCCCAAGGCTTCTTTCTTTTCTATAATATGCAGAAAGTCTTCTTGTCCCTGGTCTCTGCTTTCCTTCTCTGACTCCCTCCTTCTCCATCCTCCCCAGATTCTCCTCCAACCTCCCCCTTCTGTGTGTACCTCATCTTCATTCTCAATTGCTCTTCTGCCATCTCTCTTCATTTCATTATCTTACAATTCAACAAGGTCCTACCTTAAACATATGGCTTTGAGTGTTTGTTCTTTGTTCAAACTTCAGAACCATAAGAGAAAGTCCAAAGCTGAACTGGTAATATGAGTGACATGTGGAGAGCACAGGAGGACCAACATGAATCTGTACTTTGTCACTCTGAACTCAGTGAGGAGTAGACAACGTGAGTCAGAGGAAAGATCTCTGGATGGTCTCAAGGACTGAGACAGACAACTGACTGAGGCACTAGTAAGTGTGAAACTGATTAATCACAGTCTGCCTCTAGGTCCTAGATTTTTTATCCTCAAAGTGAAAGGTGGACTAGGTAATTTGTATGGAAATTTATCATTGAAAAGATTATTTGCCTGTAAAATTACTAGAATCTGGGCTCATTTGTGGTTGTCATTTTTACTGAAATTATGCAAAAGATAAAAAACACTGCTGTTCTCATTGTGTTCAACTGTGCCATTTACCTACACCCATCTTCATCCTAAAATGCTTATGTGAGTCAAATCCTGTACCTATGTCCTCCAGCGAACACCAAATGCTTTATAAGTTCTTGAATTCCTAACACAGAGTACCTGGCCTGAGCAAGCATAAGCATAGTCTAAATTTTTTAAAGATGTATTTTCAAATCAGAATAGGTAAGTTTGGGTTAAAAGCCCTACCCAGACATGAACAGGAACAGATTCCATAGGTGGTGGTACATGGCTATTCTTTTTTTTCTTTTATGATTCTTATTTTATTTAAAAAATATTTTTTCATTTTACATACCAACCACAGTTCCCCCTCTCTCCCTTTCTCCTATTCCCCCACTTTGCCCATCACACCCCCCATCCACTCCTTAGAGGGGGTAAGACCTCCTTTGGGGAGTCAACAAAGTCTGGCATACCAAGTTAAGGCAGGACCAAGCCCCTACCCCCTGCCTCAAGGCTGAGAAAGGTATCCTATCATAGGGAATGGGCTCCAAAAAGCCAGTTCATGCACTGGGGATAAGTTCTGGTCCCACTGCCAGGGCCCCCCAAACAGATCAATCCACATAATTGTCACACACATTCAGAGGGCCTAGTTTGGTCCCATGCAGGTTCCCCAGCTATCAGTCCAGAGTCTGTGAGCTCCCACTAGCTCGGATCTGCTGACTCTGTGGTTTTTGCCATCATGATCTTGAGCCCCTCTTGCTCATATCATCCCTACTCCCTCTCTTCATCTGAACTCCAGGAGCTCAGCCCAGTGCTTGCCTGTGGATCACTGCATCTATGGCAATTAAGATAGTCACTAATCTGATTATAGGGGAAGGCCAGTTCAGGAACCCTCTCCTGGGAATTTCCCTAGCACCAGGTTTCTCCCTAACCCCTTAATGGCTCCTTCTATCAAGATATCTCTTTCATTGCTCTCCCTCTCCATTCCTTCCCCAACTCGGCCATCTTGATCTCTCATGTTCCCATGCCCCATCCCCTCCCTTCTTTGTGAATGACAAAAACTAGAAGGATAAAATTAAAACTATCAGTTATAGTTTGGCTGGAACCATCACACAGTTGATCATGTTGAAACTTGCAACTATTATCTATATGCTGATGATTCCATATTCTAAATATTCAGTCCATAAAGTCATCTCAAACTCAGGACAATGTGGCCATTTTAATACTAGGGTTTGGGGGTTTTGTGGTTGTTGTTGTTGTTGTTGTTGTTGTTATTGTTGTTGTTTTCAATGTTGATATGGAAGTTAATCGCATTGGTTATAGAAACAAATTTTCACAAATTTATGGACAAATTGTACTTCTGATTCTTGTAGTTGATATATACACTCATAAGACTTTTTAATCTAGTCACCTAAATACTACATATAAAGTACCTGACAAAACTGCAAAGTATTCATGTTACTCGTTATATTAATCTGGAATGCAGTTTATCAAACTGAATTAATCATCTTCCTCCATAACTACCTCCAAACCTGCTCAAACCTGTGTCAATGCTATAGACACTCCTCCACCCAGTAAATAGCTGTGCATAAAGTTAGGAGGCACTTTCAGAGTCTCCTATACTTACATTTCCACAAATCATAAAATTTTCTGCTATATTAAACACTTAAGAAGGCTTTATTCAGTATATTTTTTCTAATCTTTCCTAACACAATCCTTGACCTTTATTATTTCCTACTTGGACAAAACCACTAGAGATACCAAATGTGTCTCATTTCTCAACTCCTTGTCCCTGGATCTGTCTGGGTGCTGGATAGTTTTAGGTCAACTTAACATAGACTAAAGTAGTCTGAGGAGAGTTCCTCAATTAATAAAATGCCTCCATTTCTCTCTGTTGTATACATTATATATATTCTATAATCTTTGCTTCATGTGAGAAGAATCTATGACAAGATGGCAATTTTATGATATGCTATGTTGTCTTTTAAACAAATAAAACAGATTATGCTGGGTGTTTTATTTAATCAAGTAAGCTCTTAAAAATTCAGGAAGCATCCATCAGGTTGTTGTGGAGGAAGGCGGTTGATTCAATGTAATTAATTAAGATGGGCTGTAGGCAAGTTTGTAGGGCTATTTCTTAATTACTGCTTGCTTGATGGGAGATGGCCCAGCCCATGGTGAGTGGAGCCATCTCTGGAATGGTAGTCCTGGGTTCTATAAGAAAGCAAACTGAGCAAGCCATAGGAAGCAAAGCCAGTAAGCAACGCCCCCCAAGGCCTCTGCATCAGCTCCTGCCTTCAGATTTCTGCCTTGAGTTCCTGCGCTGACTTCCTTCAGTAATGGACTATGATCTGGAAGTGTGAGCCAAATAAACCCTTTCCTCTCCAACTTGATTTTGGTCATATTGTTTATTACAAGAATAGAAACCCTAACTAAGCCAGTCTACTTATTCTCATTTTCTTCTAAAGATTGGCATTTCACTCAATGCTAAAATCCTTCTTTCTGATCCATATGTATTTTCTTCCCAAGTGATCTTACCTGTCCCCTGCCTTTAAGTGCTGCCTTCAGTAGTGACTGAAAGCCCCATACCTTCAAATACTGATGACTTCAATCAGTATTTCTGAAATGAACTGGTCCATTAAATGATATCTCTACTGTATTAACCTACTTAACATCTCCACTTACCTTCCGCTCCACTAATAGGTATTGCATACTAAATATGATGCCAATCTGCTCGTGTAATAAGCGTTGACCACTGCGAATTCTATTTGTTTTGGTCAATATCTTATTAATTATCTGTTTTTAATCACTATAAAACAAATTATCAAAACACTTAAGCCACTTAAACATTCACATTAGTATTTCACAGCTTCTGTGGGTTAGGAGTTTATATGTGGATTACCTGGATCATGTGCTCAAGATCCCATAAAGCTGTAATCAGTGTTACCCAGGCTACAATTCTCACCTCAAGTTCAGGGTTATTGTCCAAGCTTATTTATACTCTTAGAAGAATTCAATTTCTTGCATCTATAGGGTTGAGTTGTCTTACTGGGTTTTAGCTTGAGGTCACTCTCAGCCTCTGCACATTGCCTGCAGTTTCTGGACACATAGCCAAAGTAGACAGTTTGTCTCATGCCCTCCTCTACATCATGGGAAATGCACCTGCTGCTGGCTGCTTAAATTTGCCTATTTAATTTACCTAGTTAAATAAAGCACCCAGTAAAATCAACTTTGTGATAAAAGACAACATCGCATATCATAAAAATGCCATCTGATCATATATATAGATTCTTCTCATGGTGAAGTAAGAATTATAGAAGATATAGAATGCATACAGCAGGAAGAATCTTAGATGGCATCCTGAATAGCTTTTTGTCAACTTGACATAAGCTAGGGTCATCTGGGAAGAGAGTATCTCAATTGAGAAAATGCCTCCATCATACTGGCCCATAGGCAAGACTGTGAGGCATTTTCTTGAGTAATGGTTGGTGTGGGAGGGCCCAGAGCACTGAGAGTTGTACCACTCCTAGGCAGTTGGTCCTAGGTTGTATAAGAAAACAGGCTGAGCAAAACGTGAAGAGCAGATAATGTTCCCCTGTGGCCTGTGCTCTAAGTCCTGCTTCCAGGCTCCAGGTTTGAGTTACTTCCCTGACTTCCCTTCATGATGGGCTGAAAGCTTAAGATAAAATAAACCCTTTCCTCACCAAATTGCTTCTGGTCATGATGTTTACTAAATCAATAGAAAGAAAACAGGACAACATCTTACAGTCATGCCCACTATTTCATCATAGACTTTTCACCTTAAATTCCTTACCCAAACCATCAATTTCACTTTTTCTATAACTATGCATAAAACCTGAATTCAACCATTGCTTATCTTCCTGGCTAAAACTCAATCTATTCATCCCATTGCTTATCTTCCTGGATAAAACTCAGTCTAATTCATATCCTCTTTAGAGCACTACAACAGTCTCTTATCAGTGTTATTCTCATGTTTAAAGTGTCCTAATTGCTTCCCATTGTACATAAAACAGAACCAAAAATCCATATCATGACCTTAAAAGATGCTATATGAATCACGACTCTCTGACTTTCATCTTCCTGATCCTGATTTTCAATTTTCCTTAGACTCCACTATCTCTTATTCTATACCCCAAACTATAAAACTGGGTTCTACTTTGGATATTTCCTGCCTTTTTCCTATTCTTGGAAGGTACTTCTCCCATTTCTTCACATTGTATCAGCCTTCTTATCTGTTTCAGGTCTAACCTAACATATTACATGATCAGAAAACCTTTTTCCTGACAAACTCATACCTAACCCACATCACTCTTCCATGACCTTAATAATGGAAATACTCATTTTCATATTCCTATTGTCTCTTTATTGCCTTTCTCACACTTCTACCAAAATCCTGTCGTACACTGGAATACAAGCATTTTCTGGAAAGAGATTTTTGTGTCTATTTTCATGGTTGAAAATACCACACAAGTATCTTTGCATAGTATATTCTGAGTGCTAAACAATCACTTTGGTGTTACTTTTGGAAATGAAATCCAAAGAATAGTAATAATACATATAACATTCATATTTAAGTCCAGATTCTATATATGAAAGAGGACCTACTATGTTTGTCTTTCCTTTTTCCCTCCTACTACCCTCTCTTCTTATCCCCCACCTTCCTTTTAGATCCTTTCATCCATTGTGATAGTCATCTTTCTTCTTCTGTTCCTAAATATATGTTTTTAATCTAGATGATGCTTGTGAGACAAAAACCATATTTGTCTTCTTGCATTTTGATTAATTGTTTAACTTGATGATGTTCAGTTCCATACATTTTTTCAAATGACATAATTTCAATCTTCCTTAAAGCTAAAAAAGCTCCATTTTGAGTGTGTGTGTGTGTGTGTGTGTGTGTTGCATTTTCTTCATGTCTATTGATATGCATCTGATGGTTCCATATCTTGACTGAATAATCCAGCAATAAAAATGGATGTGCAAGTGTCTTAGTTACAGTTCTATACTGTTCTGATATGTTCCATGATCAAGGGAACTTATAAAAGGAAGCATTTAATTGTGGGCTTGCTTACAGTTTCAGAAGGTTAGTCCATGACTATCATGATGGGCATGTCACTGGAGCAGTAGCTAAGAGCTTACATATTGAGAGAACCACAATAAAGAGAGAGACAGCTAGCTGGAAATAGCATGGGCTTTTGAAACCTTGAAGCCCACCCCCAGTAACACACCTCCTCCAACACAGTCATACCTCTTTTTTTTTTTTTTTTTTGGCGGGTGATTGGGGGGAGGTTGGAGACAGGGTTTCTCTGTGTAGTTTTGGTTCCTGTCCTGGATCTCGCTCTGTAGACCAGGCTGGCCTTGAACTCACAGAGATCCACCTGACTCTGCCTCCCTAGTACTGGGATTAAAGGCATACGCCACCACTGCCTGGCAAGGTCATACCTCTTAATTCATTCACTAAGTGGGCACCAGACATTCAAATTATGAGCCAATGGGGGCCATTCTCACACAAACCACCACATCAAGTATCTCTGGTATGCTGTCTTAGATCTGTTGTCATTTGATTTCTTGATGTTAGCCATTCTGGCTGGGGCAAAGTGGAATCTGATTATAATTCTAACTTGTATTTAAATGATGGCTGAGGATACTGACAACTTTTTCGTTCATTTATAATTTCTATATTTCTTTTAAATTGTAAAATATTGGGGACTGTGTATGTTTAGAAACTAATTCTTTCTCAGGCATACATACGGCAAACATTTTCTCCATACCATAAGCTGTCTCTTCATTTGGTTGTTTCCTTCACTATGCAGACGTTTTCAGTTTGATGGAATAACATTTGTCAACTCTTTCAATTATTTCTTGAACTATTGGAGTTATATTCAGATAATCCTTGCCACTCCCTATATCTTGAACTGTTTTGTTCAAGTATGTAGCCGTTTTCACTATATAGTTTCTGCTGATCCAATAGCACATAAGAGATCATTTCATTTTCTAGTGCCCTTAATTTCTTTCTTTGTTGTTTTAAAGTCTTCACTGTAGATCTTTTGTCTCTTTATATGGGTTTATTACTATCTATTTTATCTTTCTTGCTATGTTAGTAGTAAATGAGACTTTTTTGTCCTGGTTATGTTTCTCAGCAAGTTCATTATTGGTGTGTGTGTGTGTGTGTGTGTGTGTGTGTGTGTGTGTGTGTGTGTGTATAATGTATTTTTCATCTCCAATTAATTTGGGTCTTCTCTCCAGTCTTCTCTCATTTTTATTTAGTTTGAATAGAGGTTAGTCAATTTTGTTTATTTTTAGAAGCACAAATTATTTGCTGTTTCATTGATTTTTATATTGATCTTTTAGTTTCCGTTTCATTAATAGCTGCCCTAATTTTTCTTTCTTTTTATCCACTGCTTTAGAGATTAGTTAGTTGTTGTTCTTAGAGCTTGATGTATGCCATTAAGTTCTTTTTGATATTACTCTGATTTTTTTAACATAAGTGCCCCTAGCTGTAAACTTTCATCTTAGAACTGCCTTTTCTATATCCTAAAGGTACTGAAATATTATGCTTTCATTGTCATTCATTCTAGAAACTTTTTAATCCTTCTCTGATTACTTTCATGACCCAGAATTCAATCAAGAGTGGGTCTTTGCAACATCTGCTGTCTGCTTCAGGATGAAGGTTCTCTGATGATGGCCGAATAAGGCACTGATCTATGATTATAGCAGAGTATCATTAGGAGCATGTGTGTGTGTGTGTGTGTGTGTGTGTGTGTGTGTGTGTGTGTGTGTGTATTTGTTTTTTTGTTTTTTTTTTTTGAGCAGTAGTATTTGGGCTATCTAATCACTGGTTAGTGGCAAGGTCCTGTGTTATTCCGTTGTGGGATGGGGCAAGTAGGCACAGATTCAACAACACAAACTCTGAGAGGATGCTGAAACGACAAGCTTAGTTTATTCAGGAAGAGGCATGCCTTATATACCTTCCACCCCTACCCCCACCCCACCCACCCCAGGGGAAGGTATGATGAATATGCATCAGCTGGTGTGACATGGCTTCCTCCCATTGATCCACGTCATCTCAGCTCATGTCTCAGCTGCTGTTGCTAAGACCCTTCGACAAACTCAGGTTGGCTCTCAGGAAGTATCTTATTATCAGGTTGGCTCTCATTACTGGTTTGGGTCAGCTGGCCCTCAGGCCTGTTAGGGCTGAGTCATCCCACACTGGTTAGCAACCCAAAAAGTACCAGGTATGAGTTCCATCTCATGGAGTGGGAATTAAGTCAAATGAGATATTGATTGACTACTCCCACAGGGTTTGTGCCACAATTGCCCTACCATATCTTGCAGACAGGACAGATTGTAGATCACAGGTTTTGTGGAAGGCTTGGTGTATACATTTCTCTTTTAGTATCCTGAAGAGTACCTTTCCTTACCAAAGACACTAGAACATAAGAATGAAGATTGTATGTAGGCACCAGCCCAACCTCTCCATGTTCAATAAGTTGTGTGAGTGTTATGTTTAGCAATGGGGCCACACTGTCAGTTTGCAGAGGGCTACTCATTGTCTTGGCAACAGACTGGGTTGTTTGGGTGTTTTCATGGGACCACTTTGGTCAACAGCATTGAATGCAACCCATTCCCTGGAAGCCTCATTTGGTGAAAGGAGATGGCCAGCTGAGATGCCATCTCCCACATTATTAGGAGACCTCATTAGGAACACCTTCATGTAATTTAGTAAGTTTCCACAGCACTAGGTTTCCATACCACCACTCAAATACCCCTCAATTCTACCTGTCTCTCTCCATATTTCCTCTGCCAATCCTATCTCCTCTCCCCTCTCCACTTGATCCTCCTGTTTCCATCCCCCTGCCCCCAGTTCACCCATAAAATCTATTTTTTTACTCCCAGGGAAATACAACTGTATACCCTCATCCTTTCCTCTGCACCTAATCTCTCTGGGTCTATGGAATATAGCATGGTTACCATTTATTAATTTGCTAATATCCACATTCAAGTGAATGTATACCATATTTATTTTTCTGGGTGGGTTATGTCACTCAGGATGATTTTTTTTCTAGTTCTATCGAATTGCCTGCAAATTTCATGGTCACATATTTTAACAGTTGAGAGTAATACTCCATTGTGTAAATGTACCACAGTTTCTTTACTAAATCTTCTGTTGAGAGACAATTAAGTTGTTTCCCGTTGCTGGATATTATGAACACAGCAGCAATGAAAATAGTTCAGCAAGTGTCTTTATGGTAAGATGAAGTGTCCTGTGGATATATACCAAAAGTTGTATAGCCAAGTCTTGAGGTAGATCAATTCCAACTTTCTGAGGAACCACCATATTGATTTCCATAGTGGCTTACAAGTTTGTACTCCCATCAGTAATGGAGGAGTGTTCCCCTTATTCTACATCCTCATCAGCATGAGCTATCACTTGTTGTTATCTTAGCCATTTTGATAGGTATAAGATGGAATCCTAAGGCAGTTTTCATTTGCATTTCCCTGAAGGCTAAGGATTATGAATGTTTAAGTGCTTCTCAGCCATTTGAGTTTTTCTTTTGAGAATTCTCTGTTTAGATAGATATGTACCCAATTTTTTAACTGGGTTATTTGTTTTTTAATATCTAGGTTTTTTTAGTTCTTCATATATCTTGGATATTAGCCCTCTATAAGATGTGAAACTGTTAAATATATATATATATATATATATATATATATTCCCACTCTGTAAGCTGCCATTTTATCCTATGGATGGTGTCCTTTGCCTTGCCAAAGCTTCTCAGTTTCGTGAGGTCCCATTTATTAATTGTTGATCTTAGTGTCTGTGCTAATAATGTTCTGTTTATAAAGTCTTTTGCTCTGCCAGTGAGTTCAAGGCTATTCTCCATTTTTTCTTCTATCATGTTCAGTGTATCTGATTTTATTTTGAAGTCTTTGATTTATTTGGACTTGAGTTTTGTGCTAGGTGATAAATATGGGTCTATTTGCATTCTTACACATGCAGACATCCAGTTTGACTAGCACAATTTATTGAAGATGCTGTTTTTTTTCCCAGTGTGTTTTTATGGCTTCTTTATAAAATATCAGGTGTCCATAGGTATGTGGATTTATGTCTGGGTCTTCAATTTGATTCCGTTGATCAATGTGTATGTTTTTATGTCTATACCATGCTGTTTTTATTACTATGGCTTTGTAATACAACTTGAAATAGGGAATGATGAGACCTCCAGAAGTCACTTGATTATTCAAAATTGTTTTAGCTATATCCTGGTTTTTTGTTTTCCCATGAGGCTGAAACTTGTTCTTTCAAGGTTGTAAAGAATTGTGTTGGAATTTTGATGGGGATTTCATTGAATCTGTAGATTTCTTTTGGAAGGACAACCATTTTTACTATGTTCATCCTATCAACCCATGAGCATGGAAGATCTTTCCATCTTCTGATATCTTCTTTAATTTCTTTCTTCAAAGAATTGGAATTTTTATTATACAAGACTCTCACTTGTTGAGAGTTAGTCCAAGACATTTTATATTATTTGAGGCTTTTGTAAAAGGTATTGTTTCCCTGATTTCTTTCTCAGCCATTTGTCATTTGTATACAGAAAGGCTACTGACATTTATGAGTTAATTTTGTATCCAGACACTTTGCTGAAGGAGTTTATCAGTTGTAGGAATTCCCCCAGTGAAATATTAAGGTCACTTGTATGTACTATCATCTCATTTGAAAATAAAGATACTTTGACTTTCTCCCTTCCAATTCGTATCCCTTTGATTTCCTTCACTTCTCTTATTTCTGTAGCTAAGACTTCAAGTACTATATTGAATAGATATGTGGAGAGTGTACAGCATTGTCTTGTTCCTGATTTTAGTGGAATTGCTTTGAATTTCTCTCCATTTTAGTTGACGTTGACTATGGGCTTTTTGTAAACTGCCTTTATTATGTTGAGGTATGTTCCTTGTATCTCTAGTATGGTGATTTGAATAGCTGTAGCCCCCATAGACTCATAGGTTTGAATACTTGGTCCATAGGGAGTGGTACTTTTTGGAGGTGTGGTCTTGTTGGAATGGGTGTGGCCTTGATGGAGGAAGTGTGTCACTGTGGGAGCAGGCTTTCATGCCTTATATGCTCAAGCTACTTTCAGTGTGTCACAGTCTCTTTCTCCTGCCTTCAAATCAAGATGTAGAACTCTCAGCTCCTTCTTCAGCACCATGTCTGCCTGCTCACTACCATGTCTTGCCGTGATGATAATTGACTAAACCTCTGAAATTGTAAGACAGCTCCAATTAAATGTTTTCCTTTATAAGAGCTGCTGTGGTCATGGTGTCTCTTCACAGCAATAGAAACTCTAACTAACATACCCTGCTCTCTCTAAGACTTTTATCATGCTGGATTTTGTCAAAGGCCTTTTCTGCATCTAATGAGATGATCATGAGGTTTTTGTGTATCAATTTGTTTATACCGTCAATTACATTGATTGGTTATCATATATTGAACCATCCCTGCATCTCTAGGATAAAGTCCACTTGGTCATGGTGGATGATTGTTTAGATGTGTTCTTAAATTTGGTTTGCATTTTATTGAGTATCTTGGCATCTATGTTTATAAGGGAAATTTGTAATTTTTTGTTTAGTCTTTATATGGTTTGAGTGTCAGGATAACTGTGGCCTCATAAAATAAATTGGGCAGTGTTCCTTCTATTTCTATTTTGTGAAATAATTTGAGGAAGATTGGCATTAACTTTTCTTTGAAAGTTCAATAGAATTCTGCACTAGGACCTGGACTTTTTTGTGTGTGTGATTACTTCTATTTCACTAGGAGTTACAGATCTGTTTATCTGATCCTGATTTAACTTTGCTAAGTGGTACCTATTGAGAAAATTATCCTTTTCTTTAGAATTTGATGGAATCTCTGGGATTTCTGGGTGTCGGTTGTTATGGAACTTTTTTTTAACTGAACAAATTCATTTTTATTTTTTAAAATATCAGAACTTTGAAAACAACCTGATGCCAGGCGGTCGTGGCACCCACCTTTAATCCCAGCACTCGGGAGGCAGAGGCAGGTGGATCTCTGTGAGTTCAAGGCCAGCCTGGGCTACAGAGTGAGTTCCAGGATAGGCTCCAAAACTATGCAGAGAAACCCTGTCTCAAAAAACCAAAAAAAAAAAAGAAAGAAAGAAAGAAGGAAGGAAAGAAAGAAAGAAAAGAAAAGAAAACAACTTGAACGTTCAGCTGTACCAAGAACCAAATGCAAGTAAAAAATTTTGAAAACTGTGTTCAGCTTTGGAGAAATGTATCTCACAGTACCAGGCTTACCTCCTTTGTCTGTAGAGCAGGACAGGCACACTGGCCCACAGCACTGGGGTTTGGTTTCTGCTTCTTTATTTTCTGTTTTAACTGCTTTAGCTTAAAACAACAAAAAACAAATAAACAAAAACCCACTCAATTCCCACCCTGGGATTGTCTGTAAACTAACACACTGAAATGTCAGTGAAAATAAAGGCGTCAGATCTGAAAGCAAAGCAAGATGAGTAAGTGAGCTTAGATTCCAGGAGCACACAGCACTGTACAACCTGCAAACAGCCCGTTACACTCAGGCTTCACTAAACACACATAAATAAAAAGACAATCAAAACCATAATACTAATCAAAATCTGAAGCGCAGCAACTTTGCCAAGCTCCAGAACGTTGTGTCTGAGCAAATGGTAATTTATCCCCAGGCCCTTCGTCCTACACTATTAAAAGAAAAGTCCCTTTATCTCGGGGCAAGCCTCAAGAAGTCACCAGGATTCTCTCCTCCCTTTTCCCTTAAGTGATACTAACACATATCCTTTCAAGATGGTTTCAATCTCAGACCTGAGTTAAAGTGTCAAACCCCTGAGGATGCTCCAGCCCCGTCTGCATTATTAGCGAGGTGCTGCCTGTTCTCTGCTTCTCCCATATCCTCTTGGTCTGGCTTACCGAGCAAGCCTCTAGCTATCTAAGAAGAAATATATTCTCAGGTCATTGGCTCTTTAGCCACTTGTGCCAGGAACCATAGTATTTATGCTACTTTCTAACTTGTTTTAAGAGTTAAGCACAACCCTTTTTCCCAACCTACAGCCACTTCTCAATCCCCACCTGGACAGTTTTGCAGTGCTCACAGGTCGCTTCTGCCCTTTACAATCTCTACCTGTGAGGAATTCCTGAAAGCATGACAAACTGAAAGGACAGCTTGGACAGCAGTCCAGTGAAACCCTGGGGCAGTAGATGTTCGTGGTCGTTTATGCACTAGTATACGAAGGGACTCAGCAGAGTGATTCCTCATCCCTAACCTTACAAGAAACACCCATGGGTCTGCACCTACAACAGTCCTCTTCTACCTCATATCTTCTCTATAGAAACTGCATTGATGGGCCATCAGATTTGCTCTGAACATTAAAACAAACATAATAAGAAAAACACAAAACGTATGTAGACGAAATTCTAAATGATCTTATTAAATAAGAAACATAGAGCCAAATACAAAGTTAAAGCCAAAAAGATCAGAGCACTAGCGAAGAGCCAAGACTACCTTTAGCTTACCACTCACCCCGCTGTCCTTCCCCAGAGAGAGAGCTTCTCCTTGTGTGACCTGTCTTTTTATTGCTTTTCTGTTCTGCCTTCTCATGGCTCTAAGCCCAGCCACATGACTTCCTCGTCACTGCCTATCTATACAGACCTCCTGGTCTCTATGGTTGGTACTGGGATTAAAGACTCAGGTCACCACGCTTGGCTGTGTCCTTGTGTGCTACCACTGCCGGACTTCTGCTTAATGGCTCGCTTTCACCTCTGATCTCCAGGCAACTTTATTAACATACAAATAAAATCACATTTCAGCACAAATAAAATATCACCATAAACATACAAAGCCATCACAAAGTGATTCCCATATAACCCAGTGCCACTTCTCTGTGTGTACAGTGAAGCGGCAGGGACAGCTGAGCCGTATGTAGCACATAACTTCCTCAGAATAAGAATGCCCTGCTGATTTCCCACTAAGATGCTGTTCAGTTCCACATCAGTTGGCAGTGTTTAAAGGGAAACTAGAGAAAGTAAGCAGGAGGCAGAGGCCAATGCCTTCCTCCTACCACCCTCCGCTAGGCAACAGTGCCTGGGTCTGTACACACTGACATGAAGGACTGGGAGGGCTCTAACAAAACTGTCAACAGCGATTGTGAGATCAGCATTAAGCAGCACACAAGAGCCAAAATATATTATCACAATTTTACAAGGAACCCCAATAGCTTGTTGCAGAACCCCAGCTGAGACCTACCTCCCCCACAGAATGGCCTATGGGAGTTCATTTTCATTTGACTTGGGTCCTTCTGAGACTTGACTTTAAAGTTCAGGTTTAGCTTCTCCCTCACTCCCCGCCTGGGTTTCAGACCTTGAATTTCTCTGCCCCAGCTCCTCGCTGCTCTCTGGTGCCACCTGCTGGTTATTTTTCCCTTCTGCAGGATCACTTTGATTCATCTTGCCATTAGGTTCCAATTTTGCTTCTTTGCCATTTCCCAGCTTTGGGTGAGGCTGTGAGTCTTTTGCACTCTTCACTACCTCTTGGAGGTTGTATTTTCTGAATAGCACATAATCTTTCACAACACTCGGGCAACACACAGCTTGGATGATTTCGACTGCCACTGTGTACTCTGGATTAGTGAGATCCACCTTGTTTTCTGAATTGAGGCTGCCCACTATTCCTGCCAACCCTTTAATAACTTCTTCTCTATTTATATGGCTGTTATTTTGAGATTTGTAGACAATCTGAAATGTCCCTTTCTTTGGGGCTTTAAATCAGGGCTCCAAAAATGTTTCTGCATATTCTTTCATATCTTCTAAGAAAGCTTTGCATGTGCCTGAGATGGGCAACATTCACAGAATAACACGTGTCTTCTTTTTCTTGGTTTTGTGCATATCCTGGAGAATGTGATGCACTAATTTCTCAGGTTCTATCCCAAGGGTCCTGATGAAGACTACATTATTTGCTC